>JBCEWB010160481.1:0-10464 GCA_039654565.1 Peronia peronii
CTCACTCACTCACTCACTCACTCACTCACTCACTCACTCACTCACTCACTCACTCACTCTCTCACTCACTCACTCTCGCACTCACTCACTCATTCACTCACTTACTCACTCACTCACTCACTCACTCACAAGCCACTGGAATCCCCCCTGGGACACAGGCCAGCGACAAGAGCTCTCCAGGCATCCCCGCCGTCCCGGGCCAGACATTCCAGTTGCCCCCAGGTGTAACCCATCCTTATGGTGTCTGCTTCCAAATCCCGGCGCCAGGTGTTTTCTGGTCAGCCTCTTGTCCTTTTCCCTTGGGGGTTCCAGGTTAGGGAATGTCTTGTGGTACTGGATGCAGGTTTCCATAGCGTGTCTTGTCTTATCTACATTATCTCATCTTATCTCATCTTATCTCATCTTATCTCATCGTATCTCATCGTGTCTCATGGGATCTCATCTTATCCCATCTTGTCTATCTTATCTTATCTTAATACAAGTATCTGAGTTTCACACTGTTCAGACAGATCTCAACGGTCAGATCTAACCTGCTGTGACAAAACGTCCTTTGCATCATAGCTCAGTTATTCCCTCCTCTCCCCCTCCTCCCCCCCCCAATCCCCCCATCCCTCCCATTCTAATACTGGTAAATTGTACATGTGCAATGTGCACAAAAAGCTTAAAGCAGTTAGATCATCAGCTCATTCTCTATAAATTGAATTGAATTCACTATTAGTTCAAAGAGAAGCATCATTAATAAACGGCGATTTTCTCGACACAGTATTTTCACAACGAAGAATGGTTTCTTGAAATGCATTAGAGATAAATAATGAGACGGTGACTTGAGGGTTTTGTGCCATCCTTTGCTGAACCAGCTCTGAAAACTAAAGAGAGAGAGAGAGAGAGAAGAGGAGGACACAGATCAAGAGGCACGAGAGAGACAGACAGGCATGTTGAGATAGAGAGAGCAAGAGAGATGTAATGAAAAAAAAAAGACAAAGAGAGACAGATAGCGACATAGAGAGAGAGAGAGAGAGGGAGAGAGAGAGAGAGAGAGGGGGGCGTTCAGTGAAGGGGAGACAGCGACAGACAGACACAGAGAGACAAAGATACATACACACACACACGAGAGTGCGAGAGAGAGACAAAGAGAAAAAGACAAACACACACACACCCACACACGAGAGTGCGAGAGAGAGACAAAGAGAAAAAGACAAACACACACACACACACACGCACAGATAATCTAGAAAGAGACATGGCGGAGCGATAGGACTGTGGATTCAGACAGAGAAAAGCTGCTCTGATGTATGTGATGTTATATCCTGTGCTCAAATCCAGCAACAAATGGATTACATCAGTGACCCCGATTTGGTGTTGGTTCGAAACCTGGCCCAGATATTTCTTGGCTTTGTGTGCTTCGGCTTCAGGCTGAAGATAAACTGGATCTACTTGATTCCATTTCAGAGACTTTATAAATAATTCAGCGTGATTGTTTCTGTTCTTTACATTGGAGCGATTGTGTGTCTTTGAGACAGAGGGGGAATTTCTAGCAATGAACTGCTTGAGACTTTCGATGAATTGAACCAGTTTGCTGCAATGATGCCAGTTTTTTTTTTTTTTTTTGGGGGGGGGGGGAGCATTTATTCAGAAAATGAAGCTGGAAATATTAAAGCGGTTATTTATTACTGATATGGATGTAGCCTTCAGTCCCAAAGAAGTAAGATTACTGCCGCTATGGGTCCATGCCCAATATAGTGACAAGAATTTTTGGGGAGTAGGAATTCGGAATTCGGAAAATTTGCCCGGACAGCGGAGTCTCCGCCTACTCTTCATCCGATATCTGACTATCAAGGGCTTTTTAACGTGCATAAGTAACATATGGGACATCCGGAATAATTCGCCCAGCCGGGAAAGCTAGACGTCAGATTTCCCTACCCTCGAGCCCAGGAGACCTGAAAAAAAAAAGCAGTTTTCAATCTTTCCTATCCCCCCCCCCCCCTCCCTTAGGATTCGAACCAACAACGTTTTCCCGAAAAGCTGACATCTATCGTCTCCATCAGTGCACCCATTGAAAAACGATTAAAATGTCCATGCAGATCTATCTAATATCTTTGTTTAAACTCAGAATTATGTAGTTCCACTGCACTGTTTTCTGTTCATAGATTTATTTCTTTGATGTTCTCAGGGCCATGTCAAGTATTTTACATTTCTAGTAAGTTCCAGTGCATGAATTCGTAATATTTTAATTCATTCATTTATCCATAATGAATGTGTCCATTTTCCCGCGTTGTTAAATGTCGAGGAAGATGGGACTGACTTTCTTGGGTCAGATAGGTACTTTGGTGACAGATGTCTATTTCTTTCTGATGACTTTTTCCACTGTTCTCGCTGACTCTGTTAAGGTAGCACTTTCATTACATATCTGAATCACTTGTGCCTCATCCCGTCAAAGTGGGTCGTATGTCGATTTTCCATAAGATTAAGTCATTACTCTCACATATAGTCTTCATTCATACACTCCTATAAGCTCGAGAAGTATTTGAGTTAGCTTGACTGTAGCTAGAGATATTTGCAGATTGACGAGACAGGAGATGACCCTACAGCTGGCTGTAAAAATCAGGAGAAAACCCCCAAAAACAAACAGTCTGGCAGATGAATCCAGATATTAACTTATCAACATCCTCTTATACTTATAATCTGCCTATCAGAGCAATGTCTTCAGTTGATGCAGTTGTCAAAACATCGATATCAAGTCACTTTCATAACATTTAGTCCCTGATTTCTCTGTTCCAGCCCAGCCACTTGTGGCCCATTCTGACTGGTCGGGAGATATTCAATATTTAGACATTCAATATTCTAATGCTCTTTGAAGACAATGAACAGTTTAACTTTTCCCCTGAGACGTTCCATACTGAATGCGGCCTCTACGCATGATTCTATTGTCTTCCCAAACATTTCATTTCAAATGCCTTGTTATCTTTTCCTTGTGCCTTAATAAGGTACTTTGATACATGTTTATATAATTTCTAATAATCAAAGCAACCGAACAGGTGTCCACGAATTTTAGCACTGCAGTATCAAGATTTGCACAGTAGTTTGGGGCCTATAATGCCGGACAGATGTTCCTGGCTACCTCTGGGCTCACAATTACCCGTCTTCTACATTTCTCTCTCTGTTCTCTTCCGGCTGTCCTGTGATGACCTTCCTTCTGAGAACGCGTCTTTCCACGGGTAATTGGTGTGTCTGTCTGCTTGTCCATCTTCTCTCGCCTAGTCTGACTCTCATTGGTTCTTGAGGGAGTTCTCTTCCTTTCTCACTCAATCACTCCGTCATTGACCAAATCCCTTCGTCCCTCTCTCATTCTCTCACTCACTCAATCACTCACTCAATCACTCATTCACTGGCTCACTTACTCACTCACTCATTCATTCACTCACTCATTCACTCACTCACTCACTCATTCACTCACACACTCACTCACTCACTCCACTCACTCACGCACTCACTCACGCACTCACTCACTCACTCACGCACTCACTCACTCACTCATTCACTCACTCACTCACTCACTCATTCACTCCTTCACTCACTCACTCACTCACTCACTCGCTCTTTCACTCACTCACTCTTTGACTCATTCCCACCAAGATAAAATTTCCTCAGCGCATTAAAAAGCATTCCATTAACATACAGATCATTCATCGCATGGACATCCAAGCATTATGATTGTTCTTTTCACTGAAATGTCAAAACCACATGAAATGGCCTTGACGCAGAACACAAGATTAAAACGGGCTAATATTAAACAGGAAAGATCCAATGCTTCCCTGATCAGATACGCATGCGCATTATTCACTCTTCAGAGAAATAGGAAGATTAACATAACGACAAAAATCGTAATGCTTGATGGCACTTCTCTGATTATTCCTAGTAACTATCAATGTGGGAGATATTTAAAATTTAAAAAAAAAACCAAAACGAAGAACGGTCTCTATAGAGCGACTCTGTTAGTTGTACCGGATGAGAGACTGAGTGAGTGAGTGAGTGAGTGAGTGAGTAAGTGAGTAAGTGAATGGGTGAATGAGTGATTGAGTGAGTGAATGAGTGAGTGAGTGAGTGAGTGAGTGAGTGAATGAGTGATTGAGTGAGTGAGTGAGCATGTGAGGGAATGAGTGAGTGAGTGAGTGAGTGTGTGAGTGTGTGAGTGAGTGAGTGAGTGCGTGAATGAGTGAGTGAGTGATTGGGTGAGTGAGTGAGTGAATGAGTGAGTGAGTGAGTGAGTGAGTGAGTGAGTGAGTGAGTGAATGAGTGGTTAAGTGAATAAGTAATGAGTAACTGAGTAAGTGACTGAGTGAGTGGGTGAGTGAGTGAGTGAGTGAGTGTGTTAGTGAGTGACTGGTGGATGACTGATTCAGTGAATGTGTATGTGGGTGAGAGAGTATGAGTGAATGAGTGAGAGAGTCAGTGAGTACGTGGGATAGTAAGTGAGTGAATGAGTGAGTGAGTGATAGTGAATACGTGTTACTTCCTCACAAAATTCTCATACGCCTAAAAAAAAAAAAGTGAAAGAAACGAGAATACAAAATTCCACTTTTTTGTTTGGCGCAGGCACATCGAGTGTTGTCAGAAAAAAAAATCCATAATAAAGAAACAAGTTTCCAGTATAGCATTCGCGAAGTCATGGTTAGCAGAACAGAAAAAGAGAATATCATCAATCCTTGTTAAAGGACGTGGAATTGCCATGTCGTGCTAATACACAGTTTCCACTGTCCCGTTCACATTGAAAAGGATAACGCCAGGGAAATATCGAGTAACACAACTTCAGATCAATGTGATTGAAATCCCGCACAGTGTTTATTCAAGCTAACCCTAGAATCGCCAAGGCTCAAAGAAACACTCGTCAAACTTGGCATCTAATTTCTCGTCCACAAAAGGACGTAGTGTTGAGATATTGTCTCATTTTACATCGCACTAACCATAAACTCCATATCTTTATTGTAAATATCAAAACCGTTATAGAAACCTTGTCACTCCAACGGTGTTTGTTCACACTTTAAGGGTTAAGAGAATTAGATTCTAGATCGGCATGTCACTGTGGTTCCTTTAGTTTGTCCAGAGAACCGAGTTTGCACTAGGGAAATTCGTGTGGTTGGAACTCGAGTTAGAGCTGGGAATATTGCATAATGAAACCTGCTATTGGATAGTAAAGCTCAATTTCAGGCTAAAATATCAGCCTCTTATGCAATCATTTGTCTCAGGGCTTCGTTGTCAGGATTATTTACAGCCACCCTCATTGATGTACATCGCTGTGTTAATGCTGTCAATCACTTTGTCAACCACTTATTGGGGTCAGTAAGAAAGTAGGTCAGTACGAAATACAGCCAGTCATTCAATTACAGAATGGATTTGTTAACCAGCCCGCCAGTCAGTCAGTTATAGAGTGTTTTTGTTAGTCAGTCAGAGAGTGACAGAGTGAATCTGTCGACCAGTCAGTCATTCAGTCTCGTTGTGAGCTGTTTGTCAGTAGTAGAGTGAGTTTGTTAATCATAAATTAATCAGTCACATAAAGAGTGGATTTATGAACAGGCTTGTCAGTTCTTCAGTCAGTCTTCTATAACTCTGCCATCATTCATTCATTACACCCTGCCAGTTTGCCAAAGCGAAAGTGATGCAGTCAAGCAATCACTTATGCATACAGTCAGCTTGACTTGCTGTCAGTTTTCCTGCAGTCAATCAGCTTCGTCAAATTTAAAGACAGTTAGATAGTCAACACTTACGTTACCATTCATTCGCTGAAATATTCGTTGAAGTTTTAAAAAAATCTAGTCCCTGTGACTGACTGCTTTACAGGCCCATATAACCCCTCACTTCTTCTACTTGTCCACCTTCTCCCCCTCCCTTTTCCATAGTTCGCCTTCAACCCATTATCCCATCCATCAATGTACATATCCTATCACATGTTTAAATAAACCACACCTCCTCCACCCCCCCCCCTTGGTTTTCAGCTCCAGTCCAAGGTTATTTGAAAACAATCGATCCTCTCATTCGGGCGATTTCCACAGTGGATCTGATAAACGAATCCGTCCATTAGCGCCCATCAAGAATCAATAAAAACGTCAATAAACACGCTTTTTGGACAGCTTGAAATGGGACTTGGCCTGCTAGTGATTTTTTTTGACTACACGCAAAAATTAAAGTCGTTTCCTCTTTCAGTTATCAGTCATAAAACCCGCGATGTCTTCGTATAACTTTCAAAAGTGGTTGTTTATTTCCATCGCTCCACAATATAATACATTAATTTTTTACTCAAATAGATTTGTCAACATGTTAATTGTTTGCATCCTTGAATATTTTTCATGACTAAAGAAAACAACAACAACAACAACAACAACAACAACAACAACAAGTTAGGTCTTAAGGTCAAATCAGGGAATTCCTGCAAATTGTTTGGTTGATATAACTTTACACCCACACTTGTCATCAAAGTTAGAGCATCCCATACACTGACGACCTTTCGGAACGAATAATGTGAAAAAAACAACAAAAAACTCACGCATAAGAGATTTGCTGATACATAATGTTATAAATTCTTTCGCTGATAATACCTGGCGAATTTACGAATGCGGAAATGAAAAAGCATTGACGTATCCTGTAGATCTGATTGTCCAGACCTTGAATACCACTTTAGGGCAAAACTATCTGCAACTTGTACGTTGTACAAGCGCAGTCAAAGCAGAATTGCCAGTGGAAAGTGAATTGTCACTATTGTGTATCAATTTTACGTATACTTCGCTAAATAATAAAGCTGTTTGCAGTTGCATTTCAAGGGTTGATTATTTCAAAATCGTATCTGGCATTTACTTTCCATTGTTGGAATTCCATTGTTTTGAGAATTTTTACTTTTTTCTTTCCAGGAAAAAGCTGATATAGGAGAGGTCATGCTGTCCCTGTGCTATCTGCCAACAGCTGGCCGTTTGACCTTGACAGTGGTCAAGGCCAGGAATCTCAAGGCCATGGACATCACCGGCTACGCTGGTAAGTGTCATCAGTCTTCTCTTGGTCTGTCCAAGAGTCACATGTGTCTCTTTCTGTTTGGCTATTGGCTTATCTGAGTTTCAAAACTGGTTCACGTACTGATTAAGCTATGGTCACCATTGACTAGTGGTTCAGGATTTGAGACCAGTGACTTGCGAATTGCAGAATTATACATAATGTAAACTACTTATTTATTTGATGCGCTCTGAAAATAGTAACAGATAAGGCGCTGCCAAATTATACTACGTTTAACCATTCCCACTGGCAAATGTAACAATAATAAAACACTATTTCTCTTTCAAGTTGTATATTTTAGGCAGTCATGGATCGATCTGAATATACGTGTCTGCCTGTCTATTTGTCTGCCTGTCTATCTATCTAATTATCTGTCCATCTATCTGCCTGCCTGTCTCGTGTGAATGTATGTCTGTCTTTTTATCTATTCGTTTGTCTGTCTCTGTCTGCCTCTCTTTCTGTTTGTCTATCCGTCTGTCTCTTTGTGTATGTATGTTTGTTTATCTATCCATTCGTCTGTCTGCCCGTCTCTTTATCTGTCTGTCTGCCTGTTCATCGGCCCTATTATTCTACTCATTTTGTATGTATTTCTATAACCGTGAGGATTCCTGTAATCATTTCTAAAACATTTTCTTACCAAACATGAAGTGCATCTTGTTAGCTTCTCTGGTTCCTGACTGATCAACACAGCAATTTGCCAGGCATGTGAGGAATGTGGTCTAGTCCCATAACTCCGCTGCTACAGCTTTGCTGCCAGGAGTGTTTGCATTTTCCCTCTGCTTCCACATGTGTGGGCGGGCTGTTTAAAGCCGGCTGTGGTTGGCTTCTTTTTATCTCACTGGAGCGATCCGTCCAGCTTCGGGGAAAAAAATCCGGTTATCTCCCTTGGGACTGCTCTCTCTCTCTCTCTCTCTCGTTCGCTCTCTCTCTCTCTCTCTCCAAACTGTCTCTCCATTTTATTCCGTTGAACAAGCGATCACATAAATGGTTCAAATGCCGTGGAACTGGCTCATTAACAGGCCATAAACAAGCCACTGACTCTCCACTTCCTGCAGTAATCTGTCCTTTTCAAAAACTAAAAAGAAGCAAAATCAGCCCTGGCTTTTATCGCATGCAATAATTTAACTGGAACAAGGTCGTCCATCATGTCCTTTTCGAATTAGTCTCATCTTCCTGATTGATCGAGTATCATAGAGATTTCTTTCCTGCAAGTCCTTCTAACTCCTTTCAGTCTTATCTTGTTGTGTTTCCTGGGGTTCAGAGCGCGGAGTTCGAGCAAACATCGAAAAGTGTTGCCATTGTTGCTGACATGCAATTGGCTGTCACTGCCAAATAGTCTCTTAATCATTTTTAACCCTAAAAGTGTCAAGGGGCCGATCTGCTCAAGCATTCGTTCATTTTGGTTTCACTGGAATCATTTTCCCGTAATAAGGAACATGGTAGAAAAAGTACTTGACTTAACCCTACAGGTGTCACCAGAAAGTGCTGGGTTATCAGACTCTCTGGCGTGACATTATTATTTATGTTTGACAGGTGGCAGTATGTGCTTGGGGCTGAGTTCTGTGGTTCTGCTCTCCACTGTATACCTCTTGGAACGGAATTCCAGCGCTAAGTCTTAGTTTGATGGGCGAGTCTTTAACCGCTACGGTCCCGTGACACTCCTAGGGTTAACATACTGCCTCCTGCCAAACGTTCCATTTCTTGAACATGATTAAATATCATTGTAAGAATCCTTCTGTTTGACACTTTTTCGTAAACGCACTTCTTCTTTCTTTCTTCTTTTTTCTTTTTTTCCTTTTGTTTGTTTGCTTGTTTGTTTGTTTGTTTGTTTGTTTCTGTTATCTCCTGTGTCCTATAGCAAATTTGTGCGATTCTGTCTATTGATAACAACGTCAAAGACCCATCAACAAATAATGGTGTTTTACCGCTTCTAAGAATATACAACCCATAACAAAGGACATTTCCAATGAGAATAAACGCTAATGGTCGTGAAGCTGGAGTTTGTTGTCTTTCATTAAAAACCAAAGATATATCCGGCCACATAGTGTGAAACAAAAAAAATCACCGATAACGTCAAAAATTTAAAATTAATACTTATTCACCTTTGTGTCAGTTTTGCCTCGATGACTGATCTGTTCATGATCAGTTATTCTATTTACTGGTTGATACCCGGCCATCCAGTTTAAATTAAGGTTACTGACAAAGACAATATACTGAAATTCACTCTCCTTGGGGCCTTATGGTTTTCGTCTCGGTGATTAGCATAAGACTGTGGACCAGTCATTCTGTTTACCGGGTTCATCTGTTAAGGTAAATGGTTCTGAATCTGTCGGTAGCTTTTAGTGTTACCTAATATGAACATTTCTGGCCCGACCTCAGTCCAGGGTGATGTTAAAATATGAGGAGAGTTGAACAACATCATGACATCGGCACTAGCAAACCGATCATAAATTTCTATCATAAATCAGCTTGGTCTCTAGTACTTTTACATAGTTATCACTCTGAACCACAAATCAATCTTCATCTTTAAAATTTACACACTGATTATTGCAACCAGGAGTTTCTTCCCGACAATCAAATTGCACAGTTTGATTTGATTTGAGACATTGGATTAGACCTTGCTGGTTGTGGATCTACATTCTAGATTCCAGAAAGGTGAAGTTCCACACCACACCAGGGGTAGGGTTAGAGTTAGAGTTAAGGTTAGATTTAGAGTTTGGATATGGATTGGAGTTAGGGTTAGAGTTAAGGCTGGGGTTAGGGTTGGGGTTAGAGTTAAGGCTGGGGTTGGGGTTGGAGTTAAGGCTGGGGTTGGGATTAGAGTTAAGGCTGGGATTGGGGTTAGGGTTAAGGCTGGGGTTGGGGTTAGAGTTAAGGCTGGGGTTGGGGTTAGAGTTAAGGCTGGGGTTAGGGTTAGAGTTAAGGCTGGGGTTGGGGTTAGAGTTAAGGCTGGGGTTAGGGTTAGAGTTAAGGCTGGGGCTGGGGTTAGGGTTAGAGTTAAAGCTGGGGTTGGAGTTAGGGTTAGAATTAAGACTGGGGTTGAGGTTAGGGTTAAAGCTGGGGTTGGGGTTAGGGTTAAGGCTGGGGTTGGGGTTAGGGTTAAGGCTGGGATTTGTGTTAGGGTTAGAGTTAAGGCTGGAGTTGGGGTTAGGGTTAAGGCCGGGGTTGGGGTTAGGGTTAAGGCTGGGGTTGGGGTTGGGGTTAGAGTTAAGGCCGGGGTTGGGGTTAGGGTTAAGGCTGGGGTTGGGGTTAGGGTTAAGACTGGGGTTGGGGTTAGAGTTGAGGCTGGGGTTGGGGTTAGAGTTAAGGCTGGGGTTGGGGTTAAAGTTAAGGCTGGGGTTAGAGTTAGAGTTAAGGCTGGGGTTGGGGTTAGAGTTAAGGCTGGGGTTGGGGTTAGGGTCAATGTTTGGGTTGGGGTTAGAGTTAAGG
>JBCEWB010160491.1:0-10463 GCA_039654565.1 Peronia peronii
ACCCTTCCCCCACATTAACCCTCCCCCCCCCACCTCCCCCACCTCTCCCGCATCACCACAAAACATTTTTTTTAATGTAATTCACAAACTACAGTAGATCTTAAATGTGTGGGAAACATTTACCCCACTGCCAACTGTAGACAAATGAAACTGGATTATTTCTTACTGATTCTGTACACATCTTTTCTTTAATGTCTGACGATAGTGAAAAAGAAAATCCATGTTTAAATGTCATGCTCTAACCATATTCCTTGAAAACAACAAGAATAACAACAGCAACAACACCAACAACATCATCAACAACAACAACAACAACAGCAGCAATACGGGCCCAAATGTAGAGTATCAGTGAGAAAGCAAGAGGCTGGTATAGAACTCTGGTTATTCCAACCACCCACCCCCCCTCCCCTGCCGTGATCCGTGCTGATCTTTCGCCCTCCCACCTCAACCATCTTTGTCTGTCTCTCCCGACAGCACAATAAATTTGAGAACGGGGCACATTCCCATATTGGTAAGTTCCAGCTTAGGGCAATTAATTGACATGTTATTGCTGTTCAATAGGTAGTCCCGTCATGCCGGGCTGGATCAAACGGTTTGAGAACAATCGGTATTCTGTGCGCTTTGCCCCGGCAACAATCCAGAGGCCTCCGTGACTGGAGAACTAAGCATATCGCTGACAATGGGCCGGGGTGTCTGGTCATTTAATTGGCTTCCCGGAAACACAGCGATAAATTTGGTACCCAAGAACACACCCGGTTATAAACACACACACGTAGACTTGAACTCGTGTGGAGGCTCAGCCAAAAGTCTGATCTTTAACCTTAGAAGCGTCAAGCGGACGATCTAGTGAAACACTGGCCCGCCATATTTGTCTATTAATTTTCTGGTGAAATAACGCATTACTGTCATTAGAAAGAAGTCACGGTAGATCGATTTCATCCTCAAATACTACTTTTCAAAAACTGGAATAACTTCAGTAAGGATTTCTTGATACTGTACAATTGCCGTTTCGAGGGTTAATCCATTTGTTTTACAATATTTTTTATTGCTAATCCTCTCACAGCTTTGCCCTCGTCAAAGATCGATAAACAAAGACCCAAGAGTCGGCCTCTGATCAGCAGTTGTATAACCAGGCTTAGCAAACCGACACCTGGTGCTTTGAAAACCGACCCTTTCATGAGCTAGCGAGAGAAATATAAGAAACAGCTCGGACGTTTATCGAGCCGGATGATGAGCGGCAAAAACAGAGTGCATGTCTCGATAGTTTTACCAAAAAAAACAGACAAACAAATCGCTATGGGTGGAAACATCTTTTGATTCCTTCTCACGCCAGAAACAAGATCTTTTGTCGCGCCTGATTGATGTGCGTCTTTGACATGGGGATTATGTGTCTAAATGATGCGATTATTTTCGAAATCACACAAACTTAGACATGAACATAGTTTTTACAAACCTTTTCGGTAAGGGGCGAATGTTCTTTCTTTTGCTAATCTTGTTCAGGTGTTCAGTTTCTCACGATGATGACAAATGTTCTATTTTTCAGTCTATGACGCCAGCCTGGTTGTAGGAATATCTGAACTCAGTGGGACAATTTTCTTTACTAACATGTCGATTTAATTCCATAAGTGGTGGCGACGCAAGTCCCTGTATCGAAGTGGCGCCTGCTCACTCATTCAATCTCCTCATTGGTGCAAACTTAAGAACACTAGGAACGCTCTTCCCATTGTGGTTCTGGCAGGAGAAAATCATTTTGATTGTTCCGCAGTTCCCAAAAGCTCTGTAGTGGTAAGAATATGCTCTGTATATGGTAAGAATATATGAAGAGAATATGCATTTACTCACGAGAGAAAACAAAGACTCAACTATCAGCTTAACAACCACTACAAAGGATTCAACGGAAAGTTGAATCGAGATAACCTCCACCAGGAGATTGAAAGACGTATTTAGAACGTAACGGATAGTTGAAAAAAAAATGTGGTATTTAATGCCTTCTTATATTTATATAAGATGATGAACTTAATGACGTTGGCCCAGGCACATATGACGACAATGTTTGTCGCAGATTTGTGTACGAGTGATTAACACTTTGCCTCTGTCGTTAATTTTCATAGGGAAAAACAAGTTTTCAGCAACTTTCATTTGTTTTTTAACTGCTCAGCATTGACGGTCAGACAAATTCTGTAAATCAGACAAGTTCTGTAAATCAGACAAGTTCTGTAAATCAGACAAGTTCTGTAAATCAGACAAGTTCTGTAAATCAGACAAGCTCTGTAAGTCAGACAAGTTCTGTAAATCAGACAAGTTCTGTAAGTCAGACAAGTTCTGTAAATCAGACAAGTTCTGTAAATCAGACAAGTTCTGTAAGTCAGACAAGCTCTGTAAGTCAGACAAGTTCTGTAAATCAGACAAGTTCTGTAAATCAGACAAGTTCTGTAAGTCAGACAAGTTCTGTAAGTCAGACAAGTTCTGTAAATCAGACATGTTCTGTAAATCAGACAAGTTCTGTAAATCAGACAAGTTCTGTAAGTCAGACAAGTTCTGTAAGTCAGACAAGTTCTGTAAGTCAGACAAGTTCTGTAAATCAGACAAGTGCTGTAAGTCAGACAAGTTCTGTAAAAGCTCTGTAAGTCAGACAAGTTCTGTAAGTCAGACAAGTTCCGTAAGTCAGACAAGTTCTGTAAGTCAGACAAGTTCTGTAAAAGCTCTGTAAGTCAGACAAGCTCTGTAAGTCAGACAAGCTCTGTAAGTCAGACAAGTTCTGTAAGTCAGAAAAGTTGTGTAAATGCTCAGTTGAAATCATAGCACTGGTTGACAGTGTGACAATCTCTGTGCCTGATACAAAGACAACTTTGGGGGGAAGTATGGAGAACATGATACACAGAGAGGTTTGCTGAGAGAGAGAGAGTGTGTCAGAGACCGAGGGGGAGAGAGAGGGCGGGAAAGAAGATGAGCGTGGAGAGAAGAGAACCAGTTGGGGGGGGGGGGGGAAAAACAAAATCTAAGACAGAAAGTGGACGGGATAACAGAGATAAGAGTGAGAGAGAGAGGGAGGGAGAGAGAGAGAGACAGTGAGAGAGGGAGAGGGAGAGAGAGACAGAGAGAGAAGGAGAGACAGACAGACAGAGAGAGAGGGAGAGAGAGACAGAGAGAGAGGGACAGAGAGGGAGACAGGGAGAGGGAAAGAGAGGGAGAGAGACAGAGAGAGAGAGGAAGAGAGAGGGAGAGAGTCAGGGAGAAAGGGAGAGAGAGGGAGAGAGACAGAGACAGGGAGAAAGACAGGGAGAGAGAGAGGGAGAGAGACAGGGAGAGAGAGAGGGAGAGAGACAGGGAGAGAGAGAGGGAGAGAGAGTGAGAAGGAGCAACAAGTGGGAGACAGAGAGAGAGAAGGAAGCAGGCGGAAAAATAAAAACTAGAGAGCAAGTTAGGTCTGTGTGTGTGTATGTGTGTGAGTGTGTGTGTGTCTATGCCTGTGTTGTCCCACTTTCAAACTGATTTTTTTAACGTCTTTTTTTCTCCCACAGCCTCATGAAACTTTGATCAGCAATAGATCTAAGTGGTGGGCAAAACGCGAGAGATTAGGTTACTCGCTCAAAGCTGAAGATCTGTGCGTGAGTGTCACATACACCAGTTTGCCGACAAAGCCTCGCCTCTACCCGCATGGACGCGCTCATTTAATCCGCTGATTAAGTCTAAAGATTTTCATAACCCGCCGGTTTACCGATCGTTTGAACACAGGCGCTATAATAAAAATGCTTCTTTGTCATGTGTCTTCCATGCTGGGCAGTTTTGACCGTAGTCGGTTATGACCCGATTAAAATTTATGACCTAAGAAACACTCTACAATAGTCGGTTTCATTTCATACAATATTTTCTGTTTAAATACAGCGACGATGACATGACAGTTTGTTTGTTTGTTGTTGTTGTCATTGTTGTTGTTGTTATCATTGTTGTTGTTGTTGTTGTTGTTTGTAGCTTTTCAATCCTAAGAAAGCATGACTATCCCGGCTGTAAGTGTCTGCCCAGCTTTTGGGAGAAGAATCTTTGTGAGTAGAAGTTTGGAATTTGGACATTTGGCCCGGTCAGCGGTGTCTCCGCCTACTCGTCATTCGATTTTGAACTGCCAAGGATTCTTCAACGTGCGTAACGTACAAACCGGACCTCCAAAATATGTTCGCCCTTGTCCGAAAAGGCTAGACGTCGGGCTTCCCTACCCACAAAGCCAGGAAACCGTTGAGTCACTGAAAAAATGCAGATTCTTATCTTCGAATATTCCCATCCCACAACGGCATATCCGAGACTCGAACCCGCGACCTTCACGATGTGAGCTTTTTCGCCGAATAGTAGACACCTAACCACACGGCCACTGCGACTCCTGACAATATAATCTGTTCCCAAGTTTGTTCGATAGCCGTAGATGTGGCTAACAAAGGAAACAATGTGTAACAAGGGGTGTCCCGAAAGACGTGGACACAAAATTTAGGCCACATTCTCTCACTGACAAAGTTCCCAACCAAAATGCTATAATTATAAGGCTATGAATGTTTGTTCCTGGCCTACAAGAAAAATGTTTTTCTATCATGATCGTTTATAACCGAAACATGCAGCTATAATAACCATTTATACTCGATCATGGCACCATGCTAGGCGAAACCGGTTATCATGATCGACTCTGCACAGGCCTATCACTGATAGCTTTTCCCGACACCTGCAGGTATAAACACCAGGGCTGTTTGATGTTCGACACCTAGGGTGAATCTTTGAAGCGATGGCATGCACAGTTACCTTGGCATCCACATCTATAAAGAGTTAATATATCAAGTACATAACCTTATGTGGGAATAGTAAAATGATTTACCTGCGTTCGCTTACGCAGTAATGAAAGCACCACCGAGAGCTGGGAGTTCAGCGGCCACACGTTGTTATCAAGGGTACAGAATACAAGTTCCTTTCAGACTTGCAATGTCCGACAAATGTTCGAGTCTCAAAGTAAACAATATTAACACTTGTATTATCGAGCTACAACTTACTACAAGTGTAAATCTGCTGAGATACTCATGAAAACAAGAGCATAATATATATCTATTTCAGAAGTGTTGACAGAAATCTCCTCCACGGAGAGTGGATGGCCTGACTCACTGGTAATCACAACCGTTGAACTAATAATAATATTAATCATACGTGGGACAACAAAAAAAAAGTAAAAATAAAACAATAATGAGATAATTGGTATAAAAACGACATTATTATAAGTGAGCTTCACCTGACAGTCGATAAGTGCAGTGAAAAATTCGAACACAATATGAGACATGACCTGAAGTCCACAAACCACACATAGCCAGAGAAAGACACGGTGTTCTCACCCTCAATGTCTCCACGTCCGCATCAAGCTGGCATTTCGACTGCAGACGCCGGCCAAGCTATCTGTACGGGGCCGTGGGCAGAGTTTGGCAGGCGAGGAATGCAATTCAGCATGAAATAATGCCAGAAAAATCTCTGTTCTCTTCTCCATCCGTCCTCTTCCTCCACATCTCCAGTATTTACATGTTCAGAGGTGACTTCAGCCTCCACGCCAACGCTGTTAAAGTAATGGACAGGAGTTTTCCTCTCTCAGCTGGTACTATGACCTCATAATTAGTTATTTATTATTCGCCACTCATGGGAAATTTCACAAATTACCCATAAATGCGGAAATCTTCAAAGGAAGTTAACTCAGGAAATGTCAATAAAAACGGCTGGTGTGTCCGGGGTCTCAAGATGACAACAGCCAGAGTGTGATGTCACACGGTCGTCATCCTTTGTCCTTGGTTTACATCATCACCTTCAACACTTTAAAAGAGATTACAAAATTTGTTTTCTTTGTATTTTGAATCATATAAGTTCAGAATTTGACATAACATAAAAGATAAGATAAATTTAACAATCTGTGAGGGAGAGAAAGGAAAATATCAATCTAAAAAGTGTTAAAAGCGATAACGTAGACAACAGACAAAGCGTCACCACATTTCTGTCACACTCTGAAATATTCCAATGACCAGTTTATGCTTTAACTCTGTAAGGTCCAGGACGGCTTTGGAAAGTGTATAACAGTACAACTGAAAAGCAGGGTTGAATAAAGCGATTTGTCGTCAATAACAGTCTATATTTTAAGATTATCTGTTTATATAAAATAACCAAAAGCTTCATTCACTCTCAGTCTTATTGAGCTGCATCACATTCTGAATTGTGAATAGTAAAAAACCAAACAAAACTAATAATAAGGTCATGTAGCTGACAGAGAAATTCCCCTGTCCTTTCATTTAACAAGACAATGCTGGAGTCGAGACAATTCAACTCTGAATTTAAACATAAAAGAAATTGGAGAGATGGAGGAGGCAGAATGGATGGAGGAGAAAACAACAGGGATGGTTGTTGTTGTTTTTTAAATAGTCTCGTACCGAATTGTTATCCTCTTGAGACACGTATAAAAACATAAGCATTAATTTATATGTTTATTTTAGATCTGCTGGTATAAATCGCTTTCACGGTGAGCTGGTGGGATCACTGACTGATACTCATAGTACAGTTGAACTAATGGGCACTAATAACAGGTGGGACAAAATAAAAGTACCAAAGTGAAGATATTGGCATGTCAATCTCTGGAGCGATGGCATGTACAATTACTTAAAGAGAAAGCAATGTGAGTGTCATGTTACTGTATCGTCTGCTGCTCGCAAGGGGAATAAGTCATTTTTTTCAGCCAGCTAAGTTACTTCCCTTTGCCAAGTACGAGAACTGGAACAAGAGCATCGTGAAAAATGAGAAAGAATCACTTTAATTGATGTTATTTGAAACATGTGGGAAATAAATACGAAAAAAAAATTATCAAGATGAGCAAAACATGTCACTATTGAAAGGTGAATTTTTCAGAATTTTTCCTTACTCATGTTTTAAGTAAATAATAGGGGAAAAGGTGACGGTTTCCTTCTTTACAATGTTTGTTCTACACCTCTTGTACCGGGTAAAGGGAAGTAATTTTGTTGACAGTCAAAATGGCGCACTCCATTACAAAAGTAGGAGCGAGTCTATGACCAAATCAGCCCCTTGACGCCTCCAGGGTTAATGTGGCAGATATCACACAATGCACTAAGAACAACGACCTGTACTCGTGAATGCAGGTCAACAATAAATCATCGCACAACGAGCGGCCTGGCCCGTTCTGAAGATGGAGGTCCTGGTGTCAACAGTGACGCTAAGAAACAATTGACGTGTATGGATAAGCAGACAGAAATGACCTCATGACGCTGACACCAGTTTTAATCTAGACTATGTTGTGCTTCTTCATAAACGACACTGGACAGATCTGTAGCACGCCTAGTAGTCTTTACAAAAGATGAATTATGCCACCAATATTAAAATTTCCCAAAACGGCAGGCGTCTGATCTCTGACAGCATCCGTTCTTTTCCTGAGGCCGATGACAATCCATCACCGTCAGCTGGCAATGAAAATCTACGGTGTCAGAGACAATGGCCTTGAAATCTGTCGTGCATCGACATGTCTCCTGGGAAAAGTGTAAATTTTACCTCTCTTATCTCCCCTGAGGACTATAGCACGGATAACTATAGCTACATTATCACTTTCTGGGCCTGTCAACCTGTCAACCTATCAACCTGTCAACCTGTCAACTTTCATTGCCGTCATTATCTTCAATATCAGCGTTTTTATCGTTTTTGTTATCTTCTATTTCAAAAATTTCAAACACTTCTGAATTGACAATTTTTGTTTTGTCTTGTTTTGTTTTGTGCTGTTATTTATTCATTCATTTATTTATTTATTTTACTATCTGAGCTCTATAACCTTCATCCAACATTTATAGACATTATATATGCACATGACCCCTGACCCCAGATTAATGCACTTTTCGGGACTGCAAAACTAGGGCGAGCTGTTGCATTTCGCTCTGCGCGGAAGAAAATTGTGATGTCCTAACATTCTTGTCTAGCATTAAAAAAAAAAAATGCCAAGGATGAGCGGTGGGTGGTAAAGACCAGGAATTATAACTGACCAAACGTCAAGATTTAAACTGTTCCATTCTGAGAGAGCGGAAGTAACGTTTGGTAAATACAAAACTTTAATGTTCTCCTGGCATTCGAGAGCTAATCGCAAGAAGTTCATTTTCAACTCAATCATTTACGAAATTAGAATCGAGATAATGAATTATTCGAAATATCTTTATCGACTATTTTTAAGTATAACTTTATCGCATCTCCAATCTTCAGTCATACAAAATTAGGCACTGTCACTTCTTAAGAAGCAGAGAAAGTCTTGAATCCCAATGGGTAATGGTAAAATGCAGCCTTCCGTCTAATCACATCTGTACTATATGGTCTTGTATTGTTAACTTGGAAAAGATTAAGTCTTCGAAGCAAGAAACAGAAAGCATCATCAACATAAACTCTAACGCAACTTAACAACAAATGAAGTCTTCAGGAGTCTGTACAAATCTGTCATCTGGAATATTAATCCACTGGTGCTTCCATTGTCTGTGACAATATGCAGCCAAAAATTCCGAAAACTTCGCGTTACACACATTCATTTCCGCCATCAGCGTTACGCCTATCAAACTGAGACAAAGTTTCTTGAGTTTGCCTTGTTTTGTTCGTGATGTTTTTGTTCGCATGTAAGTGTGAATGTGTTATTCTTACATATTACTAATCATGGGTCCTATCTCTCAGCAACTGCCAGTGGAATTTCCTTTTTGTGGACAAATGAAGTTTATCTTGTCTTATCTCTCTTATCTCATAATGTATTCACCATGCAGAGGGTTAAAGGTCATAATGTGTCAAAGTCGTGCTGAAGATTTCTAATATCTGGACATTTTTTTTGAGCTGCCCCACTGTGTTTGTCACTGGCTGACTGAGATATGGTATCCGCGCAAAGCCGATTTCCAATGTAACAAAAATACAACAATGAGGAAAATAAAATACCCTTTCTCTATCTATGTGTGTGTGTATGTGTGTGTGTGCATTTGTGTATGGGTGAATGTGTAAATCTGACTCTGTGTGTGTGTGTGCGCGCGCGCTGGCACAGTGCACCAAGCAACCGTTGGCACGATAGTCTTGACATTTGTGGATAACTAACGTTTCCTAAGAAACCACCCATCTTGTTTATTGTTCACCTACCCCTCGCCGGGAGGTGGGAACGGGACTGGCCGGGGGGAAGTGGGGGGGGGGGGGACGGGGGAGGGGACTTGAGGAACCTGGGGCCGGCCCATCTTTGTTCACACCGATCAGCTGAAGGTTACGATAATTAAATGCTCCTGCACTGAAAGCCACCGTCTGCAATCGACATCGAACATACACTAATCCCTACACACACACACACGCACATACACACACACGCACATACACATACGCACATACACACACGCTTACACAAACATACGCACACACAAAATGACAATCTTAACAAAAACAGACCCAAAACAAATCAAATGGACAAACAAAGAGAAGACAACAAATCACAAGTGAACGCCTTCTGTGAGCGAGCGAGCGAGAGAGAGTGAGAGAGAGAGAGAGAGAGAAGAGAGAGAGAGGTCGACATTAAAACATGCAGATCTGCGCCGAACAGCCAGCACTACAGCCGCCAGTTTCATCCACATTTTGTGACAAGCCTACGAGCTGCCATTGAAGGAAAAAGTTCCTCAGAATGTGGACGTGTGTCAAGAAGACACTTACGGAGAAGGTGCGTGGCTGACAACTGTCAAACTCGGAATTTCGCATAGAAAAGGCTGCTCACTCACTTCCTCGGGCTGTGTGACATGAGTGCCATGTCATGAAGAAAAACAATGGGGAAAGAAAGAAAAAATAAAGAAAGATAGAGAGAAAGAAAGGGAGAAAGAGAGGACAAGAGACAGAAAGAAAGAGAGAAAGAAAGAGAGGCGGAAAGAATGAAAGAAAGCGAGACAAGAAGAAACGAAGAAAGAAAGAGAGAAGAAAGAAAGAAAGAAAGAAAGAAATCACTAGGTTATGACATACAGTACATTTTATATAATATTCCCAATAATTGGATCACAGTTACGCTAAATCACCTAAAATTCCTGGTATCGGTGCACAAATACTCTTTGCCTTAAATAACGGGCTAAGATCAGTGACAGTTACTTGAGAAATGACACTGGCTTGAAGGTGAACTCCCGACCTACTGGCCATGCAAATTAATGGTAAGCTACCGTGCTCATTTTGAAATCAAGAAAATGTTCAAGTTGTACGTATAGATCCTCATGATATTAAACATTTGAAATTCTGTTAACTTTTGTATTCCGTGTGGCAGACAAATAATAATGTTATCGATCTCTCTGTTCCTTCCCATGTTCTAGGAGTTCTGTTATTTCGTACAATGTAAAAGGGGTAGCAGTGGCTCTGTGGTTTGGCGTCTGCTCACGGAGAAAACAGGCCGGGATCGACTCGCGGGTCCTGCATCGGGGGAT
>JBCEWB010160513.1:0-25853 GCA_039654565.1 Peronia peronii
CTCAGCAAAAATTGGCAACTTCTAAAAGCCGAGATAATCCTACTTTCTTTGGATTGAAAGGCTTAAGAAAAACAAACCACTCACGGTGTCCTGAACAAAAATCTAAGCCCTCCCTCCAGTCTATAATTCTGTCTACTAGCAGAACATAGGGCGAATGGACACCAGAATTAGAGGACAGACAGATCTGAGATCATGGGAGAAACGATTCGCACCATTAGAACCCACAGTTTATATACTCAAACCTCTTACAGGCAGTAACAGAAAAATCTAAGGGTAGAGGGGACAACAATGTGAAAAAAGAAACGTGCTGCGGATAACACTAATACTTATTAGATATTTTACTTAACCTCGACTATTGTCATGCACACTAAAATGAGGACAAACTTGGTCATAACTGTTGTTTCTCTCTTCCGATGTTTCTTCAAACTTTGCGGATTCATTGGCAGGTTGGTCATCATTGGTTAGGCTGTTGCTGAGCGAGTGACATTCAACTAAAAAGCTGATTGTAACAGTTCATTTATTTGCGCTGATCATTTTAAACAAGAACTACTCTAATACACTCAACAAATCCAAATAGGGAGAAGTAAGATCTCTCTGGGGCAAGAAGCAATGACGTTGGCGCTTCATTAGCTTCCTGGTTGATTCATCGCTGTAACAGATCAGTCTTGTAATAGATTCTGTATCGAAGTAACCAGTTCTCTCCAAGATCATGATAATGCACTCACTGTAACAGATTGAAACGGCCACTTTTCTCCAAAATCATCCTGCCCATTTCAGCATACAGGCCGTGTCCGTCCCGAATTGCCTGAGGTGATTTCAGCTCTGCCGGAGGTTTGGGCACAGTGAAGTGATAGGCTCGTCCCTCCCGCCAATCAAAATCGGTCACTGGCTGCCTGTAGTCACTGCGGATGTAGTCCTTGTGCCAGGCCGGGTGACATAGGCCCTTGAAGCAAATAACCTGAGAGTGGAGTTAAGATGAGATTTATTCAGGGTTGAAGTTCAAAGGTTAACCAAGTGCTACTGAGAACTATATGTATCGCGGCCATGAAAACCATTTCACAGTGCATGTGTAAAGATAAAAGTTATAGGTTAAGTATTCACTTAAATGTTTTTTTCTTACTTATTTTTTGTTTGTTTGTTTGTTCAAAAAAAAAATGAATTTCCTTGTGGAAATCCGGCAACAGTTGCCTGCGAGAAGGATGAATAGTAATTTTCCTGTATGTGTATGTGTTTTATAATCTCACACTATTATATACAAGTATGTAATGGTGGTTGAAATATCCCAATATACATCTATATATTGCCGTATTCTTTCTCACATGCCATGTTTTAATGTATTATGATCATATCAGCCAACCCAGAACATCGAAATCAATCTTATATGCGTTACACATTGTATGTCCATTGCATGAATCCCAAACGGCGTTGAGGCTGAGAAGATTCTATTTCAGCAATGAACAACTTAATTAACAGTAATGAACAGTAGCGTCATTTGCAGGAAATCCGTCAAGTGAACAAGACACGGTTGCAAATGAAATTATGGCTTGGAATGTGTGTGTGTGTGTGTGTATGTGTATGTGTGTGTGGGGGGGGGGGAAGGAGGAGGAGGACGAGAGATGTTATTTAACGCCACTTGATACAAAATGCTGAGGAAATCCAGAAATATAACCTGAACATGGCACAATCACCTGCACAGTAAATCACTCATTACCTGTAGATATCTGTCTACATACAATGTCTCTGGGTGTTGCTCATAGGCCTTATATGGCATCATCACAGCATTGAAAGCCCATTTATCGTCTCGATAGTAACTGAAAAATGAAGTCCAAGAGTGTTAGAGCGCCCAAGAGATACTTACAAATGTTGTGACTTTTAAATAATATGGCATAATTATGTTAAATTTTATAACTGGCGCGCGCGCGCACACACACCACACACACACACACACATACACACACACACAAAGACCATCACCTGTTCTTGTGATTTGTCCTTAAAAGACAAATGCTTTCATTAATGATGCCGCCGTCTAGCTATTCTCGGGAATGTATCCCGCTGGCATCGTTAGACAATGGAGACAGAGAGATTTCATTGGCTGCTGGTGGAAGATTTAACACGCGTGGAGCAAATCGACTAGACTAAGCAGGGGATGAATGATCGTAATGAAGTCAGCTGTTACTAGCGCATTGATCAGGCCATCGTGAAGACAGCAATATTTATTTTCCGTGATGACTGATTTAAAGTGCCTTTTTTTTTTTTTTTTTGAACTTGTGTTGGCTTAATATGCAGAGTAGTTTGCTGTCCTTTTAACACGAGATTAGCTCTTCTCTCTTTCTTTGTTTTGACATTGAAGACAAATATCATATTTTACTACTCAGTGTTCACAAAATGAATAATGAATGATGCAAAACTGCTTGCAGCTGTTGAGGGGACGAGAATGATAGCCAATATTTTTTCTGCCGTTATTCGTTAATTAATTGTATAAATAGAAAACCTTGACTAACTTGGGAAAGTTTCTACTTCCCTTTCGATGAAAAAAAGAAGAAGAAGAAACGGTGCTGTTGAGGGGGCCATATATTCTCAAGTTGACTGGTGGAGACCCCTTCAGTCGAACTACATTAACGACAGTCGCTGAGGCAAGCTGGTCCAAAAAGACCGCTCAGCCGATGAAGATGTTAGTGAAGTTATACCCTCAGAATATCTCGTCTGGAGGCAGTATTAACATATAAATTTAATGATTATAGTCCTAGTTCATTTTTTAACACCTTCAGTTTGATTCCTAAGTGGTTTCTTTGAAATAAGACCCAAAGAAAAAAAATTAATCTGGCACGATAATTGGCACAATAATCATAAATAATAGAATATCAATGAGCATACTGGTATTGTGATGGAATCAGTGCAACAGTGCAACAGTCCACAAAAATAAACATATGCAGGAGTTCTCTTAATTCGAACTGTTCTAGTATCGCGATTTTGTTGGAAATTCGCTCAATCATATCAGTGCCAGATGTGAAGTGTTACTGCAGGTCGGAGGCAATACCATAAATATAAGAGAGAGAAATCTGTATGTCACACAAAGTGAAAGAGAAGCGTGTGAGATCAGATATTAGCCTACACAGTATATACGTAGCCTAGTGATTAGTCGGTGTCAACCTCCGTCAAGGGTTCTCCTTTTCCATCAAATTGATAAATTAATCTCTGTCACAAGGCTGAATGCTACGGTTAGCTCTCTGGCGAATGCAATGGGAGGCGGGAGGGGGGACGGGGAGGAAGGAGGGAGGAGATTATTTCATCCAAGTCATCAAGTCATCTACTATGTGTGAGATTCTTTTTCACATCAAAGACGATAGCCCACAGAGTCAGTTACGTTAGCGCTCTTACGGCATGGCCTGTATCCATTGATTATGCTAAGTTTTAGTTCACGTGAATTACTTAAGACTGACAGGTGACTATTTCACTGCCTTCGCGATTTTTTCCCACCTGAGCCTTTTCAAAGTTCCCCCTAATTTACTTTATTAATCAACACTTTACGCTGTTAATTCATGATCGACTTTTCCCTGCAAGGCAGCCTTGTTCTGCACCAATGGCGATTCGCTCTAAAGAGATCCATAGCACAGTGACACGATAACCCCTGAAATCGCTAAAAAATACACAGAGCGGCGATGTGGAAAAGGGATCAGATCTAGATCAAAACGCGACATGGGGAATATGCACGCATTTCTCCAAATACTGCGGCTGATAGAATGGCTATGGGTGTATCAGGGGTCTGTAGAGACGACTGGGTTCGGGCTTCAACACCTTCCTACACACATTTCAATTTGCCCAATCGCTTCAAAGAGATTTCTAGTAGATAACATCTGCATGCTAACTTCTGTTGAGTTGTTCATACAAAAAGGGAGGTAAAAGTAGCTTTCGTTCTGACAATACCTGCCTCCTTAAACTCCCAACTCAGATCCGATGGTGCCAGGCGTCCCAACCCGCTTCCCTTTCATGTGTGTGTTATGTATGAGTGTGTGCGTGTGTATGTTTGTAGTATGTGGGTGTGTGTGTGCGTGTATGTGTGTGTGTCTGCATGTGTTTGTCTTTCCTGTGTATAATTAGACATATGGACAATTATGCAATTACAGACCAGAAATTTATTTTTATTATTCAGAATTATTACTTCCTTTTTTTTCTTTTTTAATCTGAGTCTATACAGGAAAGCCAATGAGCTGCGACGGGAGCCAGAGGGTAGGGCTGAAAGGTCTTAACCAAATTACGAAGCTACGTTCTGGTCATCTTCCAGCTTCATTCACTGATCTTACGTCTTTCTTCCATCCGCCTTGGAGGATCATCATATCTTGGCTTGTCTATTATAATTATAATTATTATTTTATTATTATTATTATTATATAGCCCTTCAATCAAATGTAGGATTATCTCGGCTTTAAGTGTGTGCCCAGTGTCGGTGAGAAAATGTTTTATGCGTAGAAATGTGGAATTTGGTCGGGCAGGCGTGTTTCCACTTAATCTTTGGCCGATTAACCCTTCGGCCCAGGGTTCCTTAACGTGTATAACGTACATACGGAATCTCCTTTATCCGACAGGATATGACGTCAAGTTTCCTTGCCCAGGAAGCCAGGGAACCCTTTAAGTCAATGAAAAGTTCTAGTCTTTCCTTTCCTCAAAGTTTAAATCCGTGGCGAAAGTTTTTTGCCGAAGAGCAGATGCCTTACCCTTCGGCAACTGTGACCCCTTCAGCTTGCGTCGGGTAGCTTCGCCACCGGACAAGAGTAATGTGCCTGGGGTTCTTGTTTGTTCTAATTCTAGTCATCGTGCGAGGTAGCGGGTGTACAGTATGTAATGTTACGTCTTTATACAATCTGTGGATAGCAAGGTAGCCTCGAGTTTGTTTATACTGTTGACTTTCTATCCCAAGAGAAGGATTTTCCCGGCTTCAAGTGTTCCCCATTTCGGTTCAGATGAATAAATATAGACAAATATTTTGGAGCCAATAGTTCTTTGTTGCTCATGACATATATACATCGGACCTTTGAACATTATCGCCACCGTCTGAACAGGCCCCCAGCCCTAGATCACATAGAATTTATTGGAAATGCATCTAAATCTCTGCGAATTAAATGCATACATGACGCACATTGCGTTGATACTTGGGAAAAACTGATATCGTGATCATAATTGCGGAGTCAGAATTATAATAGTGTACTGCTGTTATCAGAGGAAAATGGAGGGTTGTATATGTATGTCATTGATGGGCAAATACTTTTTGCTGTAGAACATGAGCACAAATCGAATTATGGTACCATGAATGACACTTTGAAGGAAATTAAAGCAAGATTCCTGCCAAATATGCAGAACATTATACAATAAACAACACCACTGCTCACAGGATCAATACACACTGTGTAAATTCACACATTCTCTAACACCAGGGAAATTCTGAACAGAAACTGGACGAGTTTTCATTGAGTATTGTATTCTGAAATTGCAGAGAAATTAAAAAAGCTCGGCTTCTTTTTCGTTTTTGCAATCCAAACGGAAAACCATAGTATACTGGATAGAACATCACACTAGTTAATACAGCCCCCCCCCCCCTCTACATAAAATGGCGAGCACAGATGTCGTACAGTCTGTCCATGACAATGCCAGTTACATCAATCGCGCCATCTTCACAATGGCAGGTTTACCACAGGTGACATCAGTTATGATACAAAGGAGGTGAAAATCACATTGAAGCTGTCAGCAGTCATTAATTTAATTTTTTTAACTGCTTCCACAAGGGCCTGTTTGAAAACAATTTTTTTTAAACTATAAAAAAAAAACTTTAAAAAAAAAACATACATTTACGACAGGTTAAAAAAAAAAAAAAAAGAACATTCGGATTTTTCTCATTATTAGAAATTGTTTAAAATCGAACTATCCGACTTTGAATTACAAGGGGCTGCACTGAAAGAGAATAAGGCATAGCAAGCGTGTATCACAACCTGAAGGTTTTCAGGAAATGTCTCAACCACTGCGAGTTCGGCTTGGCCATCATCACACCCATGTTAAAACTCTCTGGCCATTCGCCGTTTTTGGGCCAGTCAAGGGTGGCCACTGCTGGGTACCGCCGTAAACTAACGGGCAGAGGATTGACCCATATGACGTCACGATCCTGAGGATAAATACAAACAAATGAGACCACTCTGACATACTGATGGGTGGCCAATCTAGAATTGCGACATTTGGTATAATAATAAGTGACATCGCTATTTTACATGTTTATCTCAATAGCAGCTAGCAAAAGGCTCCTTAAAGTGCTTAACACACACACACACACGCACACGCACACACACACACACAAAGGGATGTGATACGTATCAATCAGGTCAAAAGAGATAGGTCTTACTCAAAACGCCAGATAACCCCTGAATCACCTTGATGATGTCAGTAGGGATAAGTCCATCCTCCTCCTTCCCCTGCCCCCCCCCCCCCCTCTCCTCTTACCAAGTATCGTTCTATCCATTTTTGTATCTGGCATTTCATCCACTCTATCTTAAGCGAGTCATACAATTACAAGTCCAGTGCTCAAGACCGTTTGCTCAAATGGCAAGAGCTATTGGCATGACTGAGTTAGCCGCCCACTCTCACATTTTTTAGCCATTGATTTGGGCAATTTGTCCTGGTCAAAGGAGGTCATGACAACAAAATGGTAGTAATCACATATGAACCATTCCATTCAAAATGTTCATGTTCAATATCAAATAGAAGGTGCTTTGTCTGATGTAATTTGATGATGAAAACAAAACTGACGAATTTTTATAAAGATATGTTTCACTTATAAAGGATCAATGAGAGAATCTTCGGGATTTTCCATGCCTTATGAAAACAAGTGATTTAATTATCAGGTGGAGCCTGATCGCGTTAAATCCAAATCTGGCAAAGCAAACTCGGAAGCCAAGCCTGAGCTATCGTCTTGTTCAAACGAGCTATTTTCCACACTATCAAATCCACTTGAATAAACGATTTGAACACAGAACTGTCGGATAATTCATGTCGGCTTTTAAGTGTATGGTCCTCTTTATCCTCTGCTTCTCTGCTATCCTCTCTGTCTCCAATCCCCCCCCCCCCCTCCCGCTCCTTCTTTCAGTCCTTGACTGCTGCTTTTTCAAGGTCTACATGTTAATATCTACAGAGAGAATAATATTTACTGTGGAATTACTTCAGTTAACTACTTCAGTTAATTACTTTAGTTGTGGATCTAACTAAAGGAGGGGCCAAAAAGGAGGGAAGGGGGGGGGAGGGAGGGGGGCAGGAGGAGGAGGAGAGGAGGAGAGAAAAAGCTATGCTAATAGATGCATAATGAATTTGGGGAATAAAGTAATATTGTCAACTCAGACTAATAAGAGTACTTCCCTCCCTCCGTGAAAAAAAACACCAAAACAAAAACAAACAACCAACCAAAAAAAACCCCTCCAATTTTCAATGCACCAAAGCTTCTTCACAAGCGATCAAGTATAAAAAAAAAAAAAACGATGGATGCACTGGGATGAGGTTTAGTGCACTTGTATAGCATTTTGCATCTCCCAACGTCCTCCTTGTTCTTAAGCTTATTATGGAGACCCTTAAGGAATACCTTTGAGACGGTGATGCTCAAGTGCCAGCAGGCGGATGTGCACAACAGGCACTGGGAATTAAAGATCTGATTTCTTCGCCGATAGCTTGCACTGGTGCGTCCGTCGTTGGCATAGGAATAATAAAAGAGATAATGATTACACTGAGAGCGATTGCAATCCTTTACAGAGGTCCTCCTAACTATTACTGGACACGCAGTTCATGCTGGTGTTCCGTATGAACTGAAATTATTATAAATGGTAGAGCTTCTTGAGTCACCATTTCGTAGACATGGCTGTTGATACCCTCAACCTGGAAGCTTCCCAAGGCTCTTATAGCATCAATATTTCTATTGACCAGTCAAAATTTTCCTTGTCACCTTTTCCGAAGCCAGCATTTCCACATGTTCACTGTGAGGCTCTGGTATCATGACATAATTTTCTAGTGCTGCCGGTTATTCATTAGCTAAACCCCTGACAATAGTTTTATCTTTTCCTTCTACATGGCATCTGCAATTTAATGTTGAAAGTCGGAAAACATGCATGGCAAATACTTCTTCTAAATAGTGATGTTGATTTATGTTCCATTTTTGTACAAGACCATTTCTTGTTCCAAAGTGTCGATTGAGAAAACCCAACAGGATACATTTCTAACCTCAGCCAAAGAAAATGTGGGAATCTATAAATTTTTCAAGGTCATTTAGCTATGTGATTCTGATGTGCTCTTATGTCCTCCGTAGAAATGGAATGCACACAGATTTTTGAATTCGTTTCCCCTTAATATCTTGCAGGAAATTTATCACCTTTGCCTTCGTTACTGGCATCATTGGGAAACTTTTACAAAACAACAAGCTGGGTAAACAACATGGTAGTAACAGCTTCATCTGCATCTTTAAGCCATCATCTATACCCTTTATCAATTAATGAAGATGATATTTTTTCATTGCATTTATCAGAAGCAAGTTCCCTCCTCCTCCGGTCGTTTTTCAAAGATAATTTGACTAATTATTTTTGTTGCATCAGGAGCACTATCATCATTCGCAATGTATATATATATATCACAATATATATATATATGTATCACAATCAATGACTTCTTCCAACCATCAAGAATAAAAAATCATTGTTGCTTTCGGAATTTGTATACAAAAATGGGCACACTTGACCATTGCTAAATTCAAGACATCAATCTCACTTAAAAAGGTTTGACATAATGTTTCTGGCAGTAAAAGGGTTAAACTCTTGAAAGAAAAAGTCAGAATTAGTTAATTTAAACAACGGTTTTCCTCCAATTTCATGTCTGCATACTTTTTTAACTTGTTGCAGACAAAGGAAAGTTGAACCAGTAACCCAAAGCTGTTGTTTTGCTAAGAGTATTATTTGAGAATATTTGAATGAAGATGCTTAAATTTTTAGCTCTAGTTATTTCCTCTCCATCTTTATGAGGTCACGCCTATCAAATTATAGCATTGATCTGCTGAATTATCAGTTCACAGTCACAGATTCAGGCCCTAATATTTTACTGTTCTGTAAGGTACAGATAACAAACAGTTTCCCATCAATAATAATGATAATCTGTATCACACTCAATAAAATGGCATCGTTCAAGCATTCATATTCAATCTTCTCATTTTGGGAAGTGGAACAGGACATTTATTAAAACACCGAATCTCCCCATATGAATATAAATGACCAGCTGTGACATGCTCAGGGTCAACCCGCAGCTCAGTGCATCATGGTATCGTGCACGAGATCAAGATGTCATAATAATGTATCAGAATGTAACTGACTCATTCCTAGAATGAAAGGTTATCTTTTCCTCATTCTACTCCGTTCTGTCTTGCAGCCCTTCTCCTCCTCTTTCTCATATCATTCGCCCACCAACCATCAAATCACATACAGTAAAACTTCAAAGACAGGTACGTTTGATTGCAGACTTGCGTATTATAATGATGATCGCCCCATACTCCAATGCTGAAGGGAAAAGTCTTCTTTCGCTCGGAGCTAGAAAAATAATGAAGTCTATATGGATTTATGCTTGCCCCAGAAGACGACTTGCACTCTGGCATATTAAAGCAGCTGGCCTTTTCAAGAATATTATTCCTTTGTCAGTATGGCCGTAGGCAAGCACAGCAAAACGGAAACTGTCATTTAATTTTTAATTCATGAATTAGAAAACAAATTCGTTGTCCTTACAATAAGTTCTCTTAAAATAATCGGCATAGCAATTGTTATCTTATGAGTAACATACAGGCATTAGAGCAGCATCAAGTGCATACTTTATTACTTTTTTTGTTTCGGGAAGATATCAAATGACATGTCATGAAGGGCAGTTTTGCTTATTTCAGTGACTTTGATCAATAATATTGATTTTTGAGAAATGAAAATCCTACAAATTATTCTACTCTCAAAACATTTTTCTGATGCCACAGTTTCCTCCATTCAATGGTTGAGAACAGAAACTGAACGTTACTTAGGCTGCAGGCCGTAATAATTATATAAATGATAATGATGAAATAAATAATAGTAATATCTGCCAGTAGTAGAATTTTTATGTTTTTTTTTTCCATTTGGGCTGATGACAATGTGACACATAATCTGTTGATTTGAGAAATAAGGTTGGAAATTGCAAACGCACTGAACAGAATGATGAATATGTTAATTGGAATAGTGAGCAGTAAGTGTTTTGGTCTTTCTAAATCGTGAAAAGCGGAATCTTTGAGGATAGTTATAGCTGAACCAACAGTAATTGTTAAACAGGACATTGGACAAGGATAGGCTAATATTCGCTCTCGACCTTTATGGTCTCTGTAAATCAAACTCTTCTGGCGATGTGTATAAGAATCTAGTTTGTAACTTTGTAACAATTTTTTCTGCCAATTTGATATTTTGATATGATAAACAGTTCTGAAGATATCAAAAACTAATTGTCTATCTGTCTGTCTGTCAATGAGTTTGTCTATCTATCTGTCTAAATGTCCACTGTCGGTTTGTCTGTCTGTCTATCTGCCTCTTTTGCTTTGTTTTGTCTGTCGGTCTAAAAATGCTAGAATGCTGAAAAAGAAGATGAAGTTGAAGACATCACAACCATTGGCTTTATGTCTTACTACCTGAAGAGAATGAATAAAAAATTAGTAGCGGGTGCATGAAATATTGCAAGAAGGGGAAAGCGTTTTTTGTGTACTACCATCTTGTGAGTTGGATTCAGAACGATTCCATCATTATTTTCAAAAATATTATCTGGGACATAATTTCGTGGCTTTTTGCGAATGAAGAGAGTCGAAACAATGACTTGATCGTTCAAAGTCACTTTACGCATCACGCAAACATGGACACACATTAGTTAAATTTTCAAATAAGCTTTGTTTTCGCATTACCCGTTACGTATGGCTTTACGTATTAACGGGCCTTTAGTGTTCCCCCATTCCTTGTTCGTCATTAATTACTGACATAATTTTATGGAAAAAAAAATCAGCGCCTCACCTTTAACTTCGTTTTTCTATTTTCTTCCTGAGATGCTATTAACTTTTGTTTCCCTTGACTCTCTCGCTTTGTTCGTTGTTCTTATTTGTTTGAATATTTGCTTCATCCCGCTTTTATCATTGCGTTTTTCAAGAATTCAGACACGGCTATGGATATTATGAAAAGGGTGGAACAATATCCACACGAAATATTACATCAGTCACAAGGAAACGATGTGGAAATTGAAGGCGTATTTTCGCTTTATTGTACTATGTTGAACAACATTGCCCCCCACTTTCTTATGTGTCTACTCACAAGAGACAACTTTGTGAACTCTATCGTACGAATGGCATTATAGTACAGATTTGTTTTTCAGTTTTCTCAACATTAACAAAGCAGTTGGTATTGATCACTGGCGATTTTTGAGTGTTCTGTTTGTTTGATAATGACGTCAAACGATATAGTATATTTAAAAAAATGCACAATATCACTCATTTACTATTTATATTCACGCTTTTACCTGACAGGAGAGATCTCAATGAATTAAGTCTATATTCACTGGTACAGATGGTGTAAAAATAAGTATATGGCCTATTCATGGAAGGAAATGAAAATAGGAAAAATAATTTTCTTAAATTTATGCCCAAGGGCATGAGCTTCTGTACAAACACCTATTGATTTTTCCAACTGTCAGGGCATTTTTTCTTCTTTTTTCTTTTTTTTGGTTCCTTTCCTCCTTCCCTTTTCAATGAAACTGCTGTTTTGATAGAACTGATCGTCTGCCACCTCTGATGATAAATAGGAGATCTCCCTTTTGTGTGTTTGAGTGCGTCTGTATGATACCTCTTTAAAATAATAAAACAAAAATTTAGGCATTGAAACATTTTTGGCCCATAATCTGTTACAGAAAGATCACTCTTTCAAATAAAAAAAATAAAAAAATAAAAAATAAATAAATTAATTTTTAAAAAAATAAAAAAATAAAAAAAAATGTTTTTAAAAATCCAAATATCAATAATCTGACCCCAAACTGGACAATCCAGGTGTCCCACCCTCCTCCCCCCGCCCAAGAGATGCATTATCTGTAAATAAAGTTTGTAAACTTCACAACTATTATTTAGAAGATGTTTCACAAGCGTTTACATATGAAAACATTCCCTATTCATTCTCTCTTCTTGCTCCTGTCTTCTATCCCGCTCTTGTTCTACTTGTCAGCCGTTTTGTCGTGTAAACGTATCTTACCGTGTTAGGCACAATATAGCCGTGATCGCGCTGATGTGCCGTTAAACCCCAATACAGACAAACAAACAAACCAGTTGATATGGCTCAGAAACATTCATATAGAAAGATTCTTTCAGATCATTGTGAATGCAATTATTTCAAAAACATATTGAAGAACGTGAAAACTCTCCATTTCCTCTAATTTACTAATGTGTCACATCAGTTAGCATACCGAAAACACAGTCATTCATTAATTCGCCATCAGTCTTTTAACTTCCCTCCCCATTTTATCTACATCCTCAGTTCCTTTCCTTCATCAAATCTTGCACTCTACACCCTAAGCTAATTTGTAAGGATATTCAGGTTCTGGAAAGCGAAAGTAATGCGATTATCAAATCACCGTGTGCATTATTAATGTTTTTAATCAGGTTCATACAGTCCCGTTTGGTGACCAAAGAGTTGTCGATAAGACTCGCATAGACGTGGCAATACTAGACAAAAACACGCTATAGGACGGAAGTTATAAAAGTACGGCTCGAATGGACACCATTATGGTAGCTTAAAGGCTTGGTCCAAAAAGCAAATCGTCAACATAATTGGACTGTTCCTCGAATAATGGTCTTAGCTTCATTTTCCACCGACGATAATGTTACTTTCTGCCTATCTGGGATAACAAATTCCAAAGTGTTTAAGAAGAAATAGAAAGTAGTTTATAAGGTATTCCCGATCAGTATTGTTTTAGTTTATTTCATCTAATCCAGGGTATATGCGAAAAAATGGAACTACAACAAACAGAGCAAATTCATGCAATGGTCAAATCAAGCACGTCAAATTGTTTGTTTTGAAAATGAAAATAATACATACAAAAGTAATCTTCTCCTTAAGGATTTAATGTTAAAGCCCAGTGAGCCTCCCGCAGGGTTCAATTTGGACCAGGAAAATTCAAAGTCTTGTTTTTAACAGTCTTCGCCTATATGCTGGTTTGGTATCGGCTGTAAGCATCTTTTGCCCTGGACAAAGACTAGCGTTCGAGAGAGCACTCCCCACTTGATACCTTAAGTTGATTTACAGAATAACGATGTGGCAAGCACGGGCACAAGCAACAGCATGGATCTAACACAAGCAACAATCCATGGTAACCAATGAAACTGAAACATTGTAATACATTCTATGAAGCAATTTGTGAAAACTTTCTTATTGATCATTTTCTGCATTTCTAAAACACTTTCCAGAGTTTACGTGTGAAAATCAAGATCGATTTGATGATTTTTTTCCCTCAGGAGCAACCACAAAAATAGTAATAATAATAATAATAATAATAATAATAACAATAATAATAATAATACATTTTTAAAAATTAAAGAAATGATGCTTCTGTCTGGATCTTTTTCACCCTACTGTTTACAGTCTCGTTTGATGGCAGTGATTAATGTGCCTACATTAGTTGACAGACTGATTGCCTGCAAGAAATCACTATTTGATAGCCATCGTTTTGAATTTAAATATTGCAGATTGTAGTATTTGTGAGATAATTCGTGTGCAAATAAAAATCAAACTTAGAAACATGGCTTCTATTAATCAATCTGATTTCAAGAATGCTATTTTTTTTTTGTTACTGACACGGTGTTTCTTTCTTAAGTAAATTAGGAGACCCAAGGCCGAAAAATGAAAACAAGAACACTTTACGATTAGAAAAAGTAAGTGAATTTCAGAAAAAAATGTAAGGAAAACAAAATTAATTCAGATCTAATTTCTCTGAGAAAGAGTAATATAAAAAGAAAAACAAAACATGAAAAAGAAACCGAAATAGCCCAAAATCATAGCCAGACCTTCCCTGCCCTCCAAACACACAAACACTTGCATATACATGGGTCCCAAGGGCATTTTGAGAGGTGGGAAAAGATAATTATTTCTGCATCTTCCTTTTTTTGCACTATTCATATTGATTCCTCCGTGAAAACGAAACAGCTCTTGACCTGGCGGCAGCATTCCGCATCATTGCAGTACTTCCCCATTAACAGCATTTATGTATGATTTATTAGTATTCCAAATACGCGTTTCCCCATGTTTTTTTTAAAAAATATTATCTAAATATTTATGTTCATACGTTGATTTGATTAAAGTATTTACTCTTCTATTATTATTCATTCATTTGTTTATTCATTTATGCATTCATTTGGGCATCTGCTTTAAAATTCGGTGTCTGTTCGCTCCTACATCTTCTTATCTTTTCTCCAGTATTTTACATCAACTATCAAATCACACACACATATACACAAAATCAGACACAAAAATTAAACAAGCCACAAATACTTGGTGAAAATTAGTCTATCAGAGAAATGTATCTTAACAGGTTTCCGATCAATAACAGACACTCAATGAAATCAGCCCTGAAGTGGAACTGGGCATAATGCTGCCATACCACTTGAACTCAGCTTGCATATCAAACTGCATTTCTTATGATTTCAGTTACTTGCCAAGGTGGGCTTATGCCTTAAATTTCCTTCGAGGTCTTAAGCCACGACAAAAGCTTTCCCTTTCCTCTCCCCTCATATCTTCGTGTTGGGTTCCAGTGCTGTATTTTCAGTTGAAAAAAAAGAGAAAGTAGACGAAGAAAAACATTCCTGCTCGGTCTCTGGACTAATTTCTCGAAAATGTAGAAAAAACAACAAATCTCTTCCACTGAAAATGGACAGCTGTCGCTTGGGATGAGCTCGGAAACGATTTAGGCTCGGAGTGTTAGGTCCATTTGTGGGTGGTAAATTTTCAAGGGATTTCTATGTCCCAAATACGTCTCTATCCGGACAAAACAAGCTAACTGACAAAAGAAATAACAGACTGTTTCATCCATCTACGTTACCGCTCATGTTTAACTTTATATAATAGTCTGAAAGACAATGATATGCTTTTTTTTTTCTAAGATAATTCTGTCAGTTTTAGTCCATAAACACTACATTCGTTGGCATGTAAATTTTGGCGTGATTCCATCCTTGACAGAATCAGATTTTTCGGGTTGTTATTGGTAGCTGAAATTTTACTCGTCCTGTTGGCTTGACTCACTATATATATATATATATATATACATATATATACATATATATATATATACCCATAATCGCTAAGCATTTCCCTTTCTCCAAGTGTTTTGTTTGTTTCTAGGATGAGAAGATATTGAACATTACATTTTGCTCGCCTACCAAATGAAATGGCTTATTTACTTTGTATTACAAATCCGCATAATGGTCAAGTAAATATTTCCATCGAATTTTTATCATAACTTACATTCAGAAAAACATTAAAATATCTGTTTCATTTTCGACAGAGATTAAGGCATTATCCTATATTGTGTTTTATAGCCAGATAAGAACGCATGAATTAACAGCTGGAGGGCCAGAAGTGCATAGCGCATACATATAATAATAAGTAAACAGAGATAAGCCCAGAGAACATGGCTCGGGAAATCACACGTTGAAAATATGCCGTTCTCTTTAAAGGCTAGTGAAAAAAGTTGAAGATTCTTTCTTAGATGAAAGCCACTCATATGTTCATTGAGGTTAATTCAACAACCATTGTTTTTACAGACAAAATAAATGACGCATATTCAGAATACTCACTGTCTAAAATCGAATTGCGAAGTCAGACAGTAGGCATTGTGGAGAACACCATTTTGGTTTAGAAATAGGCCTATCCAAAAAAAAAAAAAACAAAAGAAATAAGCCAATCTCAATTTCTGAAACTTTCCTTATGTTAAGTTACGGATACATCAAAATGGCCACTGTGAGGTGGCGATCGATTTGACTCACAGGAAAAGAGAAGAAAAACAAGTGTGGGAAGACAGGAAAGAGGAGAGATTCACGGTAAAGTAAGGGTAATCTAAGGGATCAGTTAACAAAGACTGATGTGAAATCTATAATGTTTCACCGTCAATATCTGCCCTTTCTCTGCGTGGAGCCTTCACAAATAGAGGTCAGAGCCAGGAAATCCTAGAAATGGATGCCCCCATTTATTAGTAACGCCACTCAAAGGGTTTTTACAAAGTGATGGTATACTCTCAAGCAAAAATGGATGAATTGTACTTTTTACAGAATTGTACAGTTATTATTTCTTTGTTCCTCCAAAGACAGAATGATTTCTCTCTAAACTTCAATGATGCATCTGTCAACATCTAAACAGAAGGTATCAGTAATTTATTTATCTCTTTGTTGCGATTTTGAATTGTTGGTGTTTTTACCTGCTTAAAGGGGAAGCTCCACTGCCTCCTGACTACTGATTCAACACAAGACAGACCTGTGGCAATCGTGATCCCACGGTAGGCCAGACAGCCAATCATTTTTTTCCTGTGAAGTATAGGACCGAAGTGAGTTGAGATTCAGGGCCTTGACTAAAATAATCTTGCTGTTCGGGACACACAAGCATTCAGAGTAAAAAGTCAGGGCACACCATAAAATATTCCCTCCTGTAATAGGCGTGTTGAATTTTCCTAGTGTATGAAGACAAAACTGGCCGAAGTGTGCTTTAATTTCAGTCTGAATAAACGTTGCTTCCACTGCCACAGATCTAAAGAATACGTAGTTTAGCTTGTTTATGTAGGCGAGAGAGTGTGAGGGAGGGGAAAGAGGGGTTGAGGAGAAGGGAAGGGGGAGGGGCATGCGGATCCCGAGAATAATCCTTTGAATGCTAAAATTAGGGACTTTTATAGCTTCAATTTCCAGTTCAGCATGTCCAAATTAGAGGAAAGGTATGAAAGTTTTGTTGTTTTGTGTCCTGTGGCTCTGATAACGCCGCCATTTTGGATTTCGTGTCTTGAAAATTAGCTATTTTCAAAAGCCAAAGACTCGCAGAGTATGAAACATAATGGTTTGGAATTTTGTACATTGAATGAAATAGCTCTATATAACGGGCCCCATGTATTTTTTAAAGCTTCATTTATTTATTTATTTATTTATAGATTATACAATGCTAGCCATAAATTATACACAGATGCGTATATTTCTCAATTTTTCATCAAAAGTCCATTTTTCATCTAAAACGTGAACAAAATTCAGAAGAACGGATATATTAACAAAACTCATGTTGCAAGGAATATATATCCAAATTTTGAAGTCAGTTCATATAGAAATAAACAAGCCTTAGGGCAGAAAGTGAAAAAAATATACATTTTGAGAAATTGAATGTTCATAACGTTTTTATACAATTATCTGCTGATGGCATTTTTGAGACCGTTTTGAGGCACAAAGCAGATATCTGTGGTCCCGGTCATTATTTTTCTCATACCAGAAGAGGGCAAAGTCCCTAAAATAAATAAATAAAAACCAGTTTTCGATATTTGCATTCCAAAACTTCATTTTCAGGATCCGGGAAAGAACTGTGAATGAAGCAAAAGAACATCTTGGAAGAAGTATGGGGAGCATCTTAGTGAGCTGTGCAGACATTCACCCCGCAACTTCTACAAGAGTGTGAAAGCCATGAGACTGAGAGATGAGACATATGACCGACCAACATCAATTGTCAATGACACAAATGACAATCACATCAACGATGAGAATGATATTAAAACCAGATGGAAAGAATACTTTAGCGAGTTGCTTAACACCACACAGAGGAGCAAATGACAATCACATCAACGATGAGAATGATATTAAAACCAGATGGAAAGAATACTTTAGCGAGTTGCTTAACACCACACAGAGGAACTCGCAGAACCAATTCCAGTTCCACTCAAGCTACGAAAACAACGATAAAGAACCAACCATTCCCAGATCTGAAGTCCAACAGGCAATAAAAGCCAGCCTTAAGAACAAGAGTCCAAGAATAGATGGCATTACAGCCGATGCCATCCATTGCAAGTGGAGAAATAGCATTACCTGGCTAACCTCTATCTTCCAAAAAGCATGAAGTGAAAGAAAAGTCCCAGACGATTGGAAGCGAGCAGTCATTGCACTAATATGGAAGAAGAAAGGCAGCAACAGAAACCGTGAAATGTACAGAGACATATCTCTACTAAGCCACGTGAACAAAATGTATGCCAAAGTCATGGAACATCGAACAAGGTACAGAGTAGAACCATTCCAAAGCGAGGCACAGATGGTTTACAGAAAAGGATGCGTCTGCACAGACGCAATTTTGGCCTTAAGACAACTGAGCTAAAAAGTAATTGAATATGATAGAGAACTGAACATCGTGTTTGTGGACCAGGAAAAGGCATTTGGCAGTGTGAATAGAGTTAAACTATGGCAAATCCTAGAAATGCATAACGTCCACAACCAACTATTGGACAGTATTCAAGCCCCATATGCAAACAGCATGTGCACAGTCCGAACATCTGAAGTACTCACAGACTGATTTGACATCACAACAGGGATGAGAAAAGGCTGTGTATTGTTACCATTGTTGTTCATCGTATACATGGACAGAATTGCAAAAGCAGCCAACTTAGAACCAGATGCCCGTAACGAACTACTATTTGCGGATGATCAGAGCCTAGCAAATGAATCTGAAGAACGCTTTCAAGAGCACACGTCCAGCTAAAACTACATGTGCGAGGAATAAGATATGAAGATCGGTATCAACAAGAAGAGACAATGATGGTCAGCAGGACACCAGGCACCCTCAACATAAACATCAACACAAATCTAAAACACAAAGAGTTCAAATATCTTGGTAGTATATTCACAGAAGATGGTCGAATGGACAGGGAAATCGAAAATAGGATACAGAAGGCCAACAATGCTAGTTACCAGCCTGCCCCACTTCTAAAACATCCCGCTAGTCTAATGGAGACAAAGAGCAAAATCATAAGCTCCCTATTTGTACCAACACTCATATATCAATGTCAAGCCTGGACCTTGACCAAACATCTGGGGTGCCAAATCACAACCTGCGAAATGAAATGCTTAGGGAAAGCTGTCAATAAGACTAGAAGAGACAAATTCACAACACGAAAATCAGAGAAATAGTAGGAACAAAGAACACCCATCAACATATTCAACATCAGAGGATCAAATGGTTTGGACACCTCACACCATCCAGCGCTACGGGCATACAACACAAACGTCAGTGGCAGCAAAGCAAGAGGACGCCCCAAGAAGACCTAGATTGACGGAGTCAGAGAAACACTATCTTTGTACAACTTTCCCACAATCCAGGCATTCCGACGTGCAGCGGACAGACGTCTCATTCTTCCCGCGACGCCTTCAGTGGTATAAGCGGTAGAAAAGAAAGAAAACATGATAATGATAGGACGGACTATAATTGTAGCCCTGGTTATGGACAACATATTATGATTGCTATTTTCCATCAGGGAGAACATCAATAAGGATGAATAGACTGAGGGAACGATTATCTAAATCCTCCTACTTTATGCTGCCTTAGAGTATTAGAGGAAAAAAATAGCACAATTTATAGATAGCAGACGTCAAGTTTATGGGGAGGGGGCAGTTTTGGGTCAAAATGTCGATTTTTGTTTGTTTGTGTGTGCGTGTGTGCTTTTGTTTTTATAGAAAGAGTTATCATTTCTGTGTTAGATTATATGTCCAGAATGTTTGTATGACTAAAAATTCATTTATTGCAGATCTTTTTTTTTTTTTTATAGCTGAGAGGAATTTAAAATTCAGCACGATTCCCTATCAAATTGAGGGAAAATATTGTATTGCCCTTTTATTCTGCTTCTATGGCGCCCACCACTGAATTCAACATGGGTTTCGTGAGAATTTTTACCATTTAAAAAAAAAATCACTGGACTTTGGTTGGGGAGCTCACTAAGTCAGGCTCAGTGAAGTCAAACAAAAGAAATGCCTCTACAAGAGTACATAAGCTTATAATGGCAATATAGGGGTCAAGACCACATTTGAGACCAAAGAATAAGTCCTCCAGGAAACAACAGACAGAGGGCTTCATAGTCATGGCCTGTGGTTACTTTGTCAAATTGTAGGGTCTTGTGCACAGTGAAGTTTTTTCTTTGTGTTTTATGGTCAACAGATTTTGTTCATTGCGTTTTTCTTTTTTTTTTTTTTTCGCCTTATTTTTTTTTCTATCTCCTCGAAAACTTATCAACATGTTTTCATCATATTTCGTATAATACTTTCCTTGACATGAGAAACGAAATGATAGAAGCTTTTCGATATACATGTATCTCTTGTACTTTGTGGAAAAAAAAAACATTAATGACTAAAAATGCCAATTTTGCACAGTTTTGATATATGTCATTTCCAAATTTCACGAAAAAAAGAAATCCAGAAAAGTCAAATTCGTTTCTGTCATTTTTTCAGATATTAAATGTTAAAAATGACATGCAATTTGAAACGATTTGGTGTGATGGTAACTAGGATATAGATTTTACAAAACAGTCCATAATCGGAGATGGCGATCGTTTCCATGGCAACCAGGCACGTGGGCAAGTTTCCAAGGACATATTCTGAATCAGATAAACATGCCAATTACTCATGCACACAGTAAAATGATCTAAGGTTAAAGAAAAAAAAATGTTTTCAGGTGCCGTTGCCTTCTCCCCCCTCTCCCCTCCTCCAGCCCTCCGACCTTCCTTAAGGTAAAATGGGCTTAACATAACACCGGTGTAAATTCTGGCATTTAATTTTGTACACACTTTATGTCAAGCATGCTGGTGTTCGTCGGCAGAAAGCCGCATGTTTCTCTGATACTTTGCCCGCAGATAACAAAATGGATAAAGGATTGATTTGTTCCGACGAAGCGAACGGCTGGAAATCCCCGTCTAATTTTAGTAGGGGGATACAAACACTCCAAACTATTCACTGCCATTGGCACAGAGAAACACATAAAAAAATGCACGGGACCAGTGACAATTATTCTCGGATCTCGTGGTGGAGCGGTAACAAACATCAGTAAGTGTTCAATTTTTAGCAAGAGGGTACAAACACTGCGGTGGAGATTTCCAGGTTTTTGCTTAGTCGAATATGAACTATTGAAAAAACTGTTTTACCTTTTCATTTCAGACTATCTTCTTTAGTGATAAAATGCTATTAGCTAGAAGATGACAGTTAAGTATGATGTACATGTTTGTGATGCAAGCAGTAGTAAAATGTAAAGTTTTAAATCATAGGCTCATTAAAAGTAGGTTTGTATTTTCCAAAGCCACGTCTTTCCGTTGGAGGTCCTTGTCCTCCATTTTTTTAATGTGCATGGATGGACAGGATAGGCATGTGTGTCAAGAAAGGACTTGAAACGTTGTCATATTTGAATTAGATGTATCTAACTATCGACCTAATTTCATTTCAATAAAACATCCCGGACATTGAAACTAGAAAATTGAGTCTAAATAATAGTAATAATGATAATGATAATAATAATAATAATAATAATAATAATAATAAAAACTTGAATTACAATCGAGATTTCCAATTTAATAGATTACAAAATCAAGCATTAAAATTCCTATTCAAGCGCCAGTTTCAAAAACACCATAACTGTTTCATTTTTTAAAATACAAGATACATCTTTCGGCTTGCGAAATTTCGAGCTTATTAATATCCTTATCATATTTTGAAGAGTATCTTATCAGAGATATGACGGATTGTGTATTTTAGTCCATGAAAGCCAATGCGATTTCTAAGCAAGACATTTGACTTAAGAATCTCTCTAACACAGTGGATACAGTTCGTATGTTCCTTCCTCATTGTTTATTTATGGAAACCTATCTAAAACAGTGGATACAGTAGTTCCTTCCTCATTGTTGTTACTAAAAATAGCCACATGACTATCCAGGACAATCACTGTGATCGATCTATCTTTCCGAAAAAATTACAATATTTTTAGCTCGATTAAGGAATCTGATACTTGTCTGGGTACGATCCGACAACTCAGGCAAGAGAAGGATTTTCAAATCTACTAGAGAAACAATATGTGCACTTGTAGATTCTGATGATCATCGCAACATGTGTGTTATCAAATTCAGTCTTTTCCCGGGCACCAGACAGATAGCCAGACAGACTGACAGACAGACAGCAGAAAGAGATCATGAGTGACAGATAACATGATAACAACGAAATTCAGTAGAAGGCGACAGAATGAAATTTTGTTGTAGATGGAAAACAAGTCCAGATCGAAAATCGATTGTGTAAATCACAATTTACAATAGCATGTGCTATTAGGAAATCACACTGAACAGCTAAAAAATAGCTATCCAGTAGGTATGGATGTTCTACATAAAACTGCGTCGAGGGAAAACTTCTATCTCTTTGATTTCGGCAAGTTTGTCAATGAAGCTAATAGTTTTGTCCCTCTGACCGGATCATTCCTTGAGCATTTCTGGCTCCACAGATCCCAGACGTGAGAAAATGTCTGGCAATATGTCGGCCACGTTTTATTTTATTTTTTTTACTGGGGAACGACATGATCTATCTAGAAATGCCAGAAGAATAATTTTTTTTATTCCTACAATTTAATACATATGGAAGTAGTTTAAGTTTGAAGCTGTTAAACAGAGGCCCCTGCAAATATTCTTTTTTTTCTTTTTTAATTGCAAACAAAATTGAAGTAGATTTCTCATTTTATCATCCACTTTGCTTTATTTCTAGCCCACCTATAAAATTTTAATGCGATCAAAAAGGCAGTGTAATATCTGATCTCATGTTATAGTTTCAAAACAGGCAAATGCATCAAAATTGTAGAGATTCTTTCAAACTAGAACAAGGAAGAGAAAGTAAGAATATTTAATATTCCTGGCATTGAATTCAATGCTTCCTCTGTAAAGGTAAAATCGGTGTTGTTCCATGGTTAAGTCGCAATAGCTCCGATCAATAGAATCTTTTAAAATGTATGGTTTAATCAGAGAACTCAGATAAAATCTATCATTTTCATTCGGTGTCAACTAAAAAACATGAAGTTTTCAAAACGTTTAATACCGACAATTATATTACTATTGTCAAGTACTCGTACTTGCAACTAAAATGTAAATGAGCAACAATACTTGGCCGAATACGATTCACATGATTGTACTCTAGCTATATGACCATAAAATTTATATTTCTGTATTTCAAATAATATCTCATATCCCAGTCTATTTTGCTTGATCATGGCGATGGGGCTGGTTCAAAAGATTCCTTTTAACTCAACAAAAATCACAAATTTATCAAGAAATCGTCATCGTAATTATTTCGTCACGAACAGAAGACAAAAGGAGGACAGAACAGAAAAGAAAAAAGAAACAGGTGAATAAGCTAAAAACGAATTTAAATAAATAAATAAATAAAAAAGGATGGCTATTTCCTGTTAACCATGGACTGCCTCATCTTTAGAAAACCTTTCTCGGGTATCCACGTGCACATGGTTTTGCATGGGAATACTCATCATTGGCAGTAGGCCAGTTAATCCGTTACAGGAAACACCTTACCCTCAGGTTGTGTGCAGAAAGGCTCTCGCACTAACCGACACAGCAGGATAAATAAAGAGACATAGTGCTATACATAAAAAAGAGCACAGGCAGCCGGAAGGTTATATAAATGGCACTTTCCACACTCGTCAATCAAGCGAGCATCTTCCTTGCAACAGCATCCTGAGGGATACTAGACAGTAAGGGATTTAATGTTGACTGATGAGAAGATATGAGATCTGGATGAGAGGTTGGATGACATGTAGAAATGCGTTTATGAAATTCTAAATATCAAGTTTTCCCATATCAAAAGTGAAATTTGATTCGGAAACTGCTAATGCATATACTGCAGACCTTACACTCGTCATTGGCTACACCAGCTTCTTCACAAAATGTTCAGCGTTGTTGTAACAACTGTGTTTATATGCTAAGCGTGTTAAATATTTTTTAAATATTATATGAAGTATCTTTACAACAAGACTTTTTTCTGTACTTAGTACAGTATTATAAAAGTTTGAGTTTAGTGAGAGTGGAGCCATTAATTATGAGGGACATTATTTACACGTGCGCTGCCAGGCTCAGTTAGGAACCACATAGTACATATTGAGCTAGTCTGCCTGTTCAGACATTCGTCTCTGGCCCTATGTTCTGGAAAATTTTCACTAGTTCCAGTCCTTAGAAAAGCGATATTAGTAGCAATGTAAAATTTTGCACCCACTTTTCTCTTGTTTAGCTTTTGTCTGTTGTTTTTGCTTGGACTACAATAATTATAACCTGCTCTGCAATGTCTTGTTGCTTCTATGGGATAAAGGCAACAAACAATTCCTCTGTCTAAGAAAAGAACACAGATGGCTAAAATTAAAGCCTTTTTCTTCTCTGTACCGTTCCACTCAGTGACGTCTTTTGGTTCTCACAGAGTTGCTAATGATCACTTCGACATGTTGATGCTCTCTATCTCAAAGTCATCCATTTCATCTCTTAATTTCAGCTGGTATACAATCATCCATATGACATTCTTCACACTGATTTTAATAGTTATCTATTTCAAACGAAAGGGATTTTATAATTGCTTTTTAATAGGTTTCATGTCAGTCACTCTGAGGTGAAATTCTATAACAAGAAGAATAACATCAGTATGGTTAATTTTAGATTTTAATTTGACAGTGCTTTTGTAGACGACAAGTATCGCTTGATATTGAAAACTTTTTGACACATTTCTTTATTTCTCCCATACAGAAACATTGATTGACAGCCGTTGATGATAATTTTTCTGGTGACTTAAAGAGCAAACCGAAGGTAAAAAGTATATAAATGTGACTGATTGGACCCTTTGATAATCTTCATGATAAATTGTAGCACGTGGAAAAAAAAAGCATGAGCATTGAAATTGAAATCACTTTTTTTTCTTTACAAATAGTTAGCTTCCTGGTTTGTCAGGATAGTCCAATGTCTTTCAAGTTGTTTGAACAATTCTTTTTCACATCATTCTCGATTTCAGTATGGCACTTTAATCGTGCTCTGCATCATAATGTACTTTTTTTGTTTTTGTTTTCAAAAGAAGTGAAATGAAAAAAAAATCAGGAACATGATCACGCATGGGTGTCAAAGAGATCTTGCAGTGTACTGTCTGTGTGATCTCTCAACATATATTATTATGCTTACAATGACACACACACAAACACATAACACACACCATGCAGCAGAAAATCAAATTAATTCTAAACAATACTGCATGATTATCGGATGTTTGAAACGAAAGGCCGTTACGATATGGTTCACAGTTTGTAAAAGAAAGTGATCTTAGAAAAATAACAATCTGAATGATGCCCAGAGGTAGAACTCTTTGGTCTTCGCTTTGCTTGTCGTATCTGGATGATGTCTAGTTGTTAAGATGGATGTGGATCTGCCATGAACCACTACGTTTCAATCGATAGTTACATATGCTTGATAGAGGGGTGCCTCGCCAGGTCATTATTCAGGCCAGGAGGATTAGGGTAATGAAATGTATCTGCCTTTCCCACAGCCAACGCCCCAGATATCCTGTACTAAATTGAAATACTAATTGCCTGTCATCCTATCTCACTGTCTACCTATATTTTTATGTTTTCTGTATACCTTTCTTTCTACCTAAATACTTACCTACCTATCAATGTAGCTCCTACCTACCTACCTACCTACCTACCTACCTACCTACCTACCTACCTACCTACCTACCTACCTACCTACCTACTTAC
>JBCEWB010160525.1:0-10463 GCA_039654565.1 Peronia peronii
TTTTTTGGAACAGTTGTAGGAAGTTTAGATTGACGCACACCACTCAGCTCATTCGACACTGAAAAAAAGAGCTTTTGACGATATACAATTTGTAATCTTTGTACTAAAATAAGAAGTTTTGGCCTTGAAGATAAATTCTTTCACGTTCTGATGCATCCTGGAGTAGAAAAGAAGTTATTCCTGACCAGAGACTTCATTTTGCTCAAAATTAAGATTTTAACAGAGTGGGACATAACCTTTCATTTTTAATTTGTTGGTAACTTTAAATAAAACATCACTCACAGAAAATATTGCTTAATTTTAATATCTTAAGGAATAATCATGCATTAAGTGCTGATTAGCAGCAAATTAGGTGCAATAAAGCAACATGAATCACAACAAACTGAAGAACAAGGGGAAAACAAGAGATGTCCATTTTGACCATGTTCCCAGAAATATTACATAACACCAAACAGATCTCTGAAAATTATCTAAACTATAGATTCTGACCAACAAATGGACAAACTAACACTGAATGCACAGAGCATTATTCTTAGTGACAGCAAAAAATTGGCCAAAAGTCTTTGAAAATTTTCAATTTCTCAAAAGTGTCAAATTGTGACACCTCAGATTTTCCCTTTGCACCTTTCATATGCATATATAAATATTTTACATAAAATATTTTGACAAGTTGAAATAATCAGCCCCAGAAGGCCAGAAAAAGAAAGAAAACCGAAAATGCACAATCATGCAACAGTAGTCCAAAATACGGTTTTCTTGCAGCAAGTAAAAGGAGATGCGGCCCCATCATCCCGAATGTTGTCGCTTGGTTCAGGGGTCTCAGTGTTAAATCTATAGATCCCATCATACTTGCCGCGTCATTCTTTACGACTTTTTAGGTGATCAAGAGCTTTCTGCTTACCGGAATTCTCATAAGTGCTTCGTGGCAAATTGGCCTTGGCACATAGCTCAGTTCTCTGTTTGTTGATATCCTCCCACCACTCAACACACCTGAAAATCCAAATGTTCAGAGATTATTTGAACAGAAGGCTGTACTTTGCTTCAATAGAAAGCATCTTGAAATCATCATTTTCAAACCTTACTCTCTTCAAGAGTAGGAAATTGAGATAGATAAAAAAAAATTAAAATCCAGTGATCTTCCTAACCCTACTATAAGGAGTAGTATGAGAGAAGCAAAAGAGGGAGAGAGAGAGAGAGAGAGAGAGAGGGGGGGAGGGAGAGAGAGAGAAAGAGATAGACCGAAGAACAGATAGACCGATGACGTTCAGGGAAAACATTTTGCCTGGGCCATAGACATTCCACATAATAAATCCACCCGGCGCGCGGCGAGGCGCAGTAGGATCCCAACTGAACAGAGAATGGGCCACTTTGGCATGGAATCTGTTCCATGTGGCATCCATGCTGTGTGTAACAGAACTTAGGCTACTGCACTGAGTTTAATAAGCAAATTTGTCGACAAGATGGTACAAAACTGTTGTGTTGTTGGGATGCTTCAAGAAAACTACATCGGGTTGCCGCTATTCATTTCACAAAAATAAGCTTACTAATTTATATGTAGATCTAGATCTGGTGGATTGTTGGATCAATGCGATAGGGCAAGTGTTGGCGTTGGCATTCTTGTGTCCGCATTAGGTCAGATTACACCACTTTTGGTTCAAATTCCTGCAATCTGACACGATGTGCATACCGAGTAACGAGAACACAATACTTGACATTGTTTTCTCAATTGTTTTCTATTCACATATTTAAAACACAATTATTTACTTTGACTTCTTCTGTTTCTTTTCTTTTCCTTGTGTCTTCAATCTTTTTTGTTTTATTTTCTTTCCTCTTTTAAACTGAACAGAGTATCGCGCTGGCACCAGGCTTAATGCATAAGTAGTTTTCTTATCAACTGTTATCATTTATTATTATTTTTATCCTTTACATTAGTTTTTTTTTTAAGTTATCTTCTAGCCTACACAACTATTATTATTTAGAGAATATGGGCTTTAAGTTTATTAAGTCGTGTCCCTCACAGTCAAGAGCCTTAGGCCTAACTTTCCTTCCCAGCCCGTGTTTCAGTTTTTGTTTTTTGTTGTTGTTTTTTTGTCTTTATTATTTGCGCTTCTTCGTGGTGTCCAGTCAAGTCCTGTCCCAAAATGGTGACGCCTCGCTAACTTCGGTCCATCGCTTGTGTTCATCCGCACCGGATCTATTTATGGTATGTCTATGGCCTATGTCGCCGTGACAGGTGGAGGGAAAAAAAAAAAAGCTGGTGCACAACTCCTCAGTACGAGTCAGGAGACACTCCAGTGACCCTACACGGAGTTGAAAAAGTAGAGACTTCCTTCAATGCAATGAACAGTGCCACTTAGCCTACTACTTATGTTGCCGGGTTTATAGAAATGATCCGATGCAGGCATATCACAATCTCCCTCTCTTTCTGGATTGACATAATTATTATTGTCTTTCTTTTCGTACCTCGGTCTGAATCTCCATCTTTGGCCACATGACATGTATATGATCTGTCTCTCCGTCGCCCTTTTCCAAAGCCGCTGTTATATTTCCAATTTAATTATCTATTTAGCCACATTTGTTCCTTTAGCTTGTTGAAATGTGTTTTGATGAGAATGTTGAATCGCACATTTATTTAATAAATTTTGACTTGATATTAACATGCATATATGGTAGGCCTATATTGAACATAGAAAGACAGGCATTTCGTTCTCATCGCTGCGTAATATGTTGACATATTTTAGTATTTACATACTGTACATGTACCATTAAATAAATTGCAAGTGAAGTTCATGGCAAGAGGGAGAGAGCGAGAGAGAGAGAGAAAGAGAAAGAGAGGGGGAAGAGAAAGAGAGAAAGAGAGAGAAACACTGAAATAGTAAGAAGATAAAAAGAAGTCTGCCTCACCTATTTACTAAGTATAATATATCTTTATGGCGTTTGAAATTCTCTATGTTTGTTGGAAAAGAGACATTGACAACTTACTGGTTGAGATCCACAATTGACTTGTCCATTTGAATAATGCAACTGCGGGTCAGGCATTCCAGCTTTTGCCAACCAGCAGCAACCTCAACGTGAATGGCAGCCTTCTTACTGTGAACATTAGGGAAATCTACCATAATTTGTTCATGTACTAAGCTGCTTCCTGCCTTTTCCACTATGTGGAAATGGGTTTGAAAATTTCTTTGCTTGCTAGTGTAACATATTTTTTATTTTTATAAACTATTTTAATGGCTGGATGGATGGATGGATGAATGGATGGATGGATGATGAATGGATGGATGGATGGATGGATATTTACATATGAATAGGTCTATCCTTTATTATTATTATTATTACTTTTTTCTTTCGTTAAAATCATCCATTTATTAATAATGGCAACTGTAAATCTACATTCAAACTAAGTTGACTTGTATTTGACTTTTCATAAGCAGCCTACGGACGAAGAAGAATCACCTGAAGGAAGGAAACAGTCTTTCACTCCAACTGCCTATCATTGTAAGGATCAAGGCAAGCAAAAATCCGAACTCTGATAATCCAAATTCTGTAAAAACAGATCATGAGCCTTCCCTCCAACTGAAACGATACCTGGAAAATAAGCAGTACACACAAAGTTCATGGTTGACAATAATGATCCTACTTCTTCAATGCTACACTCGCTCTAATGCTAGTCTGATAACGATTAAAATTTTAGGAGGTCTCGTGTATACCAATGCACACATTAAAGAATTCAGGGTAATTTAAAATGATTTCATGGCTAGACAGAGATGCCGTTTTTAAGACAAACAAAACACACATACATACACAAATATGCACGCACGCAAACACATAAAGCAAACACACGTTAAAAAAAAAAACAACGAAAAAAAGAAAACAAAATTTCTGCAATTAATTCTTCCAGCCAAAATAGGCCATCATTGAAATAAAAGACAAACTAAAAAATATTAATAATAACAAAATAAAAATTTTATTTTCATAATTAAAAAGCTATAGGCTGTTTTAATATACTAATATCCTGACCTGTAACATACCTTTTGCTTACACTGATAGACTTTAGTAAAGAATAACAGGTCTAGAATATCACCACTGAAAGGAAACAAAGGATTGTCCAGGGCTATCCAAAAAAACAACAACAAATAAATAAATAAATAAAATAAAATAACAATAATACATAAAAAATTAAGAACTGACATGGATATAATAGCTACATTATTATTGAGCTTCAACCTATAAATTGCTACTGTATTATAGTGTTCTAAACGGTGCTCTCTCAGTTCTATCTCGAATCTGATATCACATGTCATTTTTGTCAAGAACTACAGTGATGAGATTAATAATGTCATGGCAGACCACGCTCTTTGTTAGAATTAATGAAATCATAGTTTAAGTGTTCAGGTAGAATGCGTTCAAGAGTTAATATGGCCTAAAAACAAAGTTTGCACGCATGCTTTTCATTTATAGCATACAGGGTGCCCGTAGAGTTTGGACACATGGAAAATATTAGTCGCTATCACATTTTTTATACAGTGTTTATGTGAATCTTGCAGTTTTACATCTTGAGTAATAGAAATCATGTTGAAGGTCTGCGGCGTATTATAATGTTTTAATTAAATAATTTTTTTCATCTTGCGAGGGCATCAAATTTTGCAGGTATTCATTAAGTCTGGGCACAAAGATAGAATGCGTATTTTCAGTGAAACAAGTATGAAAAACATTTATTTAACTGAAATATTTTATAAGACCTTCAATATGATTTTCACCATTTATGATGCAAAGTTCGATGCCCCTTGCAAGATTCACATAAACGCGGTGCCTTAACGTCACAGGGAAGGTAATAGCCAGTAATATTTCCATGTGTCCAGACTTTACGGATACTCTGTATTTCTGATTGAGAATGGGAATACTGTGACATTCTATTGATGGATACATCATTTTTCGTCACATGTTGATCTCTTCTAGTTATAGTAATACGCCTCTGCTCCTCTAACTTCCAGGAAAAGTGTCGGATATCTTAGATTATCTTTAAAAAGGGGTAAATCAGGTTAGCAAATCAGAGAAACAAAGAAACAAAAAGGAGCACATCATATAAACTAAATCATCCAAATAACAATATCAAAGTGTGCAAAACTGCCATATTCTTTGTATCGCAGAGATAAATGTTGGGTTTTCCTATCTAATATTTAAGCAAGAGAGAGACAGAGAGAGAGAGAGAGAGAGAGAGAGAGAGAGAGAGAGTTCGAACACGAATATTGTGGGTTTCTATTTGTAAAATAATACAAGCCCATTAGTTTTGACTTGGTCAGCATGTCACCCAACGATATAATTATGTCAAATCATCTCACCCATCTCTCAGATCTTACGCATGAAGCCAAGTGGAAATTTAGCCAAATTTTTTATGCTGATACAAGGAGATCCATAAACTGTAAACAAAATATTTTATGCAGAATCCCCATACCACAAATAAATTTACCATCTGTGTAACATACACATCATGTAAACATATTTGGATGTTTCTATTTTGTCACGAATAAAAGAAAGCCAGAATTCTAACCTAATCGAGTCGTTAACTGCACCACTGCAAAACTGAGGAAAAATTGGAAAACCCGTGTCTTCAGTTTGCTATCAGAACCGTGTACCTTCAGGCAAATTTACACTATGAAAACAGGATAGGAAAATCAATCCAGGAAACAGACTTTCAGAGGAAAGATAAACGTGCAGAGAAATGAGAGGCCAAGTTGGAAGGGAGTGGCAAGTAGAACAAACTTGAATGAATAAAAGTACAAAAACAACAAAGAAAAGGAACAAATAGGTTGCAGTGACCCCCTCTCAAGAACAGTCACTGCATCCGGCCCTCCACGCGTGTTGGAGGTCGATGACCTCCCCGATATCTGGGGGATGGGGGGAAGGTGAGGGAGGAGGGCCTGGTTGTGCGGCCGGTGCAATCTCAAGGACAGGGAAGCGGACAACGGCATTATCAAATGCAATAGTCTAATATGCAAAATGCAAGAGACTGATATCCCGATATGGCGCTGCCAACTGAGGCAAGCCGAAAGAGGCAGAAACTCTAACGCCGGCCATACACGCTCAGTTTTTTCTCCCTTCTAACCGTGCAGTTTGGATTTGCACAGTTCTTTCGGTGCGTGTAGGGGGAAATTAGGTCAACTTTATCGTCGCAAAATCCCGAATTGAGCAAATCAGGCGACGCCTGATTTTTTTTTGCGCAGTTCTACAGGCCAAAGCTGAGCACGACCGGATGCTGTCGGCTTCCTTTGAAGTTGGCTTCAGGCGGAGAGTAAATGCAGTGGATTTATTATGTAAATCATAGCTCAAATAACAAAAAATAATTACAGATTTGGAATCAGCATGTCCAAATTAGGGCGGGCTTCGCGTGCACGTCTCGATTTGATGCATCGGGGAATGGAAGGACACGAAGATCAAAACCTGCATTTTTTTCAAAAATCCCCGGCTTCCGACGTCTAACCTTCTCTGATAATGTCGAATATATTTCGAAGGTCCCATGTGTGCGTTATGAACGTTAAAGAACCCTTGGCAGTTCAAAATCGATGAAAGAGTAGGCTGCGTGCCGCTGTCAGGGCAAAATTTGCAAATTCCAAATTTCTACACACAAAAATTCGGCTACTGTTTTGTTAAGCTTTTCAATCTCCTGTGGTGGTGTGGCCTTTTTTCTCAGCTGTACAAAAACGCACAAAAATAAAAGTTCACAAGCTCAATATACTTTGACAAAAATTCTAACCAAAAGCAAGCACTTAAAGTCGAGATAATCTTACTATCTCATTCAGGATTGAAAGGCTTAAGAAAAACAAAATTTGTTGCCAAGAAACGTAGAGTAGCAGTAAGTCTCTCCTATGGACTTATCGCTTTTTTTTTTTTTCATCACTATATTCATTCTCTCTAAACAACGTCTCATACTATACAATGTCAACAAATAAAGATAGGTCTTTTCAACCACTCTTAATCCTGAAAATCTCCAGAGTACAATCACAGGCAGCTTATTCTAATTAGCTCTTTTTATTTTTTAAATTTTTTTTTTGTTCGCCTATTCCTTCGCCTAATTACACAATATGAAACTAGACTCGAATAGACTAATGTGTCGCTACGGTATTTGACTACGCAGAGAAAACTGAGTGGCACAGCGTGATAAAGTGAACGTGTGAAAGGTTCGAATGTTTTGTTGAATTGACTCCGGAACTAGTGTCGATACATCTGAAGGAAATACGGAGTCAAATTAACTGAAAGTGTAAAGCCAAGCCAAGACAGGAAATAAATATAATGAAGTGCAACATATCTGATATGCTGAAATTCTACTTACTAACCACAGCCGCGATGTAGTCCAGGTATTTAGCCCACTTGTCAAAGTGTGTCCTTAGCTCATAGTTCATCAGGGAAGCTCGACAACGCCGGAAATACATCTCTTCAATTAATATTCGATATTCTCCTTTTGCCTCGTCTTGGGAAATAAAAAGGGGAGTTATTGAGGGGGTGTGATAGATGCAGATAAATGGACAAGTGTATAGATGACCATATGTATATGCAGCATGGATGGATGGATATAGATGAATGGATGGATGGAAGGATGGAGGGATAGATGGATGGATAGGTAAATGGATGGATGAAAATGAATGAATGGATGGATCATGGATGGATGGAGGGATGGATGGATAGATGGATGGATAGATGGTTGGAGGGATGGATGGATGGATGGATGGATGGATGGATGGATGGATGGATGGATGGACGGACGGACGGACGGATGGATGGATGAATGGACAGACGGATGGGTGAATGGACGGATGGGTGGGTGGATGGGTGAATGGATGGATAAGCAGCCACGGTAGCTATAAACTTTACTAATCATCAATATATGGTATAGCTTCAGAAATAATAATAATATATCACTTCTTAAGAGACTTCTAGACAGCCATATTTTTATTCTGTGGAAGATACAAATTGTGACGTACATTCCAACCTTTCTTTCCGCCTGTTCTCTAACAGAAAGAGAGCTGGCATTATGATAGGATTGATAACTTTGTACTTACATAACGCATGTAAATCTCTACTGGTCCCACAGTGGGGCTGTCTAACATACTAACTGAGGGGACGGTATCTTTTGTCTATTCAGTGATGTTTTCAAAAACGGTATTTGTTCCTCTCCTCACTCCCTCCTCGGATGTTGTGAATGCTGCCTTACAAACTGACTTTTAAGAAGCTGTTTAATTTTATTACACACTCATTGTACTTCATTTTCCTGTATTTAACTGCTGTTATGTACAAGGTTGTACATGTATATTGACTGACAGAGCTTATGTGTCATATCCCATTAAGATGTATATATTATGCATTTTGTCATTTCTGATGTGATTGAAACAGGAAATCCCGTGGATTCAAATACATTGTACAGGAGGTCATCTCAACAGCTTGCACTTTTCTTTCTGAGTACATCGGTTTTTCATACCCATAACTCAAATCCACTCAGATAAGACAAATAACTAAGGCATACAAAGGTACACGTCTCTCTGCCCTAGTCAGCCTGAACTTTGTCATAGCGGCTGATGTGTGCTCAGCATGCTCTGCTAGTCATAGAGGAATATAGTTTCTCAGCTCGATTTGCATATTCAGAAAAATGATGTTAAATATTAATTAGAAATGAGAATACTAGAAAATGTCCAGCAGTGAAACGAATCAAAGGAGCAAACAATGTAGTAAATATAAGCAAGAAAAATTTGCTTCAGATAAGTTCGTTTAATGTATTGTCGTTTAATGCCTTATATCGGGTAAATGCAGCCATTGGGTTCTATTCTATCATACATCTTTGGAACACATGTGAAGTAGAACACCAGACTGATTTTGTGTCAGTAATTTATATTCGGATTTTTACTCCAGCACCAGATGCAATTTACCACAGGATCAATTTGTACGTTTAAGTTCTCAAGATTGATCCTGGCCATGAAATTTATTAGCACTGAAAATCGTAGTGACAGAGAATCATATTTATCGGGAAAACGTGCGGAAAATCAAAGAAATTCATGGCATAGATATTCTGCCATTACCGCAGACATTGTTCCCGATCTATTTCTAGACTCAAGCTTAGCAACTAATGTAGGCCTATATTACTGACTTGAATCTTGAACAGTATGAGTACAATAAATACATGTACAGCACTGGTATCGTTTTAATCCAAACACTTGTAGACTTGATACACTTTTGGTCCACTTTATGGTGGAAAGTTTGCAGAACTGAGAGAGTTATGTTTTTAGAAGCTGACGAAAAGGTAAACCATTGCTATATGCAGGTAATTCCACAGAATCTGTGTTATAAATCTGTAACAAAACACAGAGAAAGCTTTGGACTCGAAAACTGCCGAACGTATACTCTGAAATTTGCCACAAAAAAAAAAAAAAAATGTCGCGTAAAGATCTGCGTTTCTACTTACAAAAACCGAAAAAAAAAAAAAAAGCTTATTATGTTTGGCATTTTTCTAAAAAGGCGATAATAATTGAATTATAAATTTGCCAGGTTGTTTGATTCGAATTATACGATCGACAGAATGACGCATTATGTTATTCTTCCTCCGCTTCCGCTTGCAAAATATCCAAAACAACATACGCGTTTTCTTTGAATGACGTTGGGTTTAAGCATCCAGAAATACCAACATCAAGGTGAGCATGCTTACCATACGCTTTGAGTCGCAGGGCAGTGTCAGATTGTCCTACATTAAAAATATCTTCCACGAAGGCCGTGAGCTCTCTACTTGTATATTAACTATAAAGGAGGAAGCATAGGCATAAACCTGAATATTACCATGGGAGGAAGTTATTCGGAATATTGATGTAAGGGGAAGTAAGGCTAACATTCACTCAAGCCTAAGCTATAGGACTTCTCGTCTTACTACAGATTTGTCGTATACAGATAAAAAGAGCACATGTCTGTCTATTCTTTACTTTTGGATTACATCAAGCTAAATTAATACATGGTAATAATGGATTCTCCGATCTATTTATACATGGGTCGACATTTAGTCTTCCTAACTGCTGAATGTGCTGCACTCGCTACTTAGGGATATAATTTTTGTTGCCTTATTTCCTGTGCTCCTCATACTCGAACAGCCCAGTGAGACCAATGCAATGCCCTATCGAGAAAATTCATGGTATGACCTTTATGTCCATAAATTGGCGAGAATGTCATTATCATAAGGAAAGATATTTTGGGGACAAAAACCACTGATTTCTGGAGACCGTCGCATATGTTCTTTCTTTTTGCAAATAATAAATATATCTTGCGGAAATGTCATGTGGTGGATACTTTCTCGATCCTTTACTGCCTTATTCACAATTTGCAGCCTAAATCCATTGGCTCTTCTGTGAGTCCAAAATGTAGATGTATGTATGTATGTATGTATGTATGTATGTATGTATGTATGTATGTATGTATGTATGTATGTATGTATG
>JBCEWB010160536.1:0-10463 GCA_039654565.1 Peronia peronii
TTTTCCTTCTTTCCAACCATCTCTTTCAACCATACCACCCTCCCCCCCCCCCTCGTTCTCTCTCTCTTTCCTGACCTCCAGTTTTCTATGTCCGTCTCACTCTTTTCTTTTTGTTGTTTTTGCTTTTGTTTATGTTGCTGTTGCAGTCACTTAATTCGGGCCTGGTTTTCCCCACTCTTCATATCAACTGGTTGAAAACTTCGTCTTAAAAATAAAAAACATTTATCAGGGAGTATTTTATTTTGAAGGGCCTGCATTATGCAGGTGTGCAAATATTGTGTCATAGTACAGTATAGCACCGTGTGCGCAAACAGCTTTTGTGAAACACATGCAATAAGTTCCCGCCTCCATGATGATCTCTTGATACTTGACGCAGTTTGTCCGCGGTTACAAAGATAGCAGACTGCCGGTACTCGATCAGGAAAAGGGGTAGTGAGGAAGATGGGATGGTAGTTTAACCGTTAAAACGCCACAGCCCATATGAATTCATTTTATGTGTCTTTCCTTTATCAAAATCCTTCGCCAGCTGTCCACATTCAAACGTATTTATTGTTGCTGAGATACATCTACATGTACATGTATTGATTTTATTTCCCGAACAAAGAATGTAGCACCGAGTTGTAGATGGTTTGAACTTACAAGTATGTATACAGATTTTACTGATTGTTATCTAGGAATCGAAGGGTTAATTAATGGGGCGAGAGGCATATTTTTCAAGATAGGAGAGAGATGGTGGAAGAGAGGGGAGGGGAGTGGAGCAGTCTGGGATATGGATGGAAATCGGAGGTGACATGGAAAATGCCCTTGACCTTCCCTCGATGAAGGCGTTACGACGACATTGTCGTGTCCCTCGCAAAACACAAAACAGTGCCGGTAATAGAATGTCAACTTAACATGAGCGTTGAAGGGGACCGCCGTGGCTGCGTGGTTTGGCTTCTGCTCCGTGGTGGAAAAAAACTCACGTCGTGGGTTACCGGTTCAACTCGCGGGTTCTCCCATTGGGGATGGCAGGATACGGAGATCGAAAACCTGCACTCTTTCTGTGACTCAACGGTCCCCTGGCTTCCTCTGAGCAGCGAAGTCCGACGTCTAGCCTTCTCGGATAATGGCGAATATATATCGGAGGTCCCATGTGTACGTTACGCACTTTAAAGAATCCGAGGCAGTTAAAACTCGAGGAAGAGTAGGCGGAGTGGAGCTGTCCGGGCAAATTTCCAAATTCCAAATTTCTACCCATAAAAATTCTTACCAAAAAAAAAAAAAAAAAATTATTTAAAGCTGAGATAATCCTACTTTCTTAGGATTGAAAGGCATGAGAAAAACAACATGAGCGTTGAATACATTAAATTCCGATGATGGGAGAGGGATAAGGGGGTAGGGTGGAAAGAGGGACGATATTTATAGCTGAGGAGAGCGAGCTAAAGTGGAATATCATGGGGCTATAGTGGAGAGGTTAGGAGTATGCCACTCAGTAAGTGTGAAAGTGTGGCATGGTCGAATCCTATTAGGAAATAGGATATATTAAAGTCTTTTTTCGGTAACTCAACTTGAGCAAGAAAAGCCCGACGTGCAGCCTTCTCGAAAAACGGCTAAATACTATTTTGGAAGTCCCGTGTGTATGTTGCATACGTTAAAGATCCCTTAGCAAGTAAAATTCGAGTTGAAAAGTAGATGGCGCCATCACTGTCGGGGGCAAAATTTCTTACCTCAAAATTTCTACCCTGAAAAAAGAAAATCCCTCTCACTAAACTGAACTAGCACTTAAAGTCAAGATAATCCTTCTCCTAGTATTGAAAGGCTGCATATTACAATAATATGTATACTGAAAAAATAAAAAAAAAAGCATTACTTGACTTCTCTCGTGCCTAGTTACCTACCGCCAGTGTCGTATTACGGCGAAGCGGTATGCCTGAAAGGGGAGGGGGAAGAGAGGAATGACAATAGCGAGGGAGTGATAGAATGTGAAAGTTATTGTTACCTTAATGTTATAGATGGATTTGGCGAGGAATAGAGGATCGGATAAGAAGGGAGGGGCGGACGGACCGGGAGAGAACTGTGTACATGTATTAAAGACGGATTAACAAACTAAATCTTATTGAATGTCCGTGGTGAGTACTGTAGAATCAGATGATATCATTTCATGATCATACTGCGATGCTACACGCAACGCAAGGTATCCAGAAATGCGAGCAACGACAGATGGGGAGTAGAGAAGGATACAAACAAAATTATTGACAGACGCCATCATTCTATTATTATCAATGATGAAAGAAAGAACAGTTTTTGCTTCTTGAGTACTCTCAACGATATTGAGAACGAAATGGGGTGGAGCAAGAAAAAAAGTAAATGTGAGCAAAGAAAGACACAGACAAGCAGACGTAACAAATAGTATGCCTGTGCGTATTTGTGTATGTGTTTAGGTGTGTGCGCATGTGTTGTGTGTGTGAGAGAGAAAGAGAGAGAGAGAGACAGGGAGTGAAAGAAGAGAGAGGGAATGTCATATCTAAGCGCGGACTGACATAGTTGAATCGTTATGCAATAGCTATCAGCTAGAGAAAGAGAATGTCAGGGAAAAAATGGAATATAGAGCAAAAAAAACAAAAACATAAAAAAATTGAATTGTCTTTAGGGTATCGACAGGAGGAGACAGGGGTGAGGGTGGGGGCGGGGCAATTGCGGTGGCCGAGGGTTGAATGTCTGTTTCTCGACGAAAAACGAACGTCGTGGGTTCGAAATTCGAATCCTATCAGAGGATAGGAAAGATTAGAAGATTAGAACCTGTTTTTTTGTTTTTTTTTTTGTCAGTGACTCAAAGGCCTTCTGGTCTCTTGGGTAAGGAAGCCCGATGTCTGACCTTATCGGATGAGGGCGCGTGTATTTCAGAGGCCCCGTGTGTAAATTGCGTTCGTTAAAAAAAAAAAACTCTTGGCAATTGAAAATTTTAAGAAGAGTAGGCGGAGATACGGCTGCACGGACAAAATTTCAAAATGTCTTCCCACACAAATTCTTCTCAGCAAAGCAGGCAGGGCACGCGGTTAAAGACGAGATAATCCTACTTTCTTAGGACTGAAGAGCTACATATAGAATAAAACAAACAAACAAACAAAATAATAATAATAATAAATAAATAAAAATTATAAAAATTGAAACAGCGAGATAGCAGTCCTCCTTTGGCTGAAAGGCAAATGGGAACAAATAGTGAATCGTAACCTTGAAACATTGCGCAACAGCTTTAGAAAGAGAAAGTAACCGCGTAAAATTAATTAAAGGGTAAAAGTTGTCTCATAAAAGAACATCAGGGACGTCTTCAGGTTCTTAAACGGGTTTTCTCTATCAGTCTTGTCCTTCGTGTAACGTGTTTGCGTACGTGACATGTGTGTTTGTGTGCTTGTAATGTGTTTTTTCATTGAACTCTGCCATTATCAAGGAATGGCTAGATTAGGGATTTTCTGGCTTTGGAGGGAAGGGACGCGACGCGATCTTACGGCAATACCAGTTAACCTGAGAAGCGTCAGTATAGAAACTAATGGCATGCCATTGTCTATAATGATACGCTTGTTTATTCAATGTTTTTAAAGATGGCAGTTCAGGTTTAATGCAATAATCGGTATCGGTTTGTTACGCCTTTCAACCTTCTGAGGGTAGTTATCGGCAATAATGAGTTGAATATTTTCTTATTCTAGTGTATGTTAGTTATTTGGAACGAACTTCATATCGAGAGCATAATGAACGATTCTTTGAGCAGATCGATCCCTTGACACTTCTAGGTTTAAACTTCACGATAGATAAGCCTGCGGCTACAGCGGATTGGGCCGTAGATTTTTCTTGTCTGAAATATTGCGCAATCGTCCACACAGGAACTGAGGGAAACTTAAGACGTTTGTAATTTCTTTATAGAGTTTTAAATGGGACACTGCAAAAATCACTACGGATGTGCAATAAGCGATTTGAAAAATAAATAAAAAGAAAGATTACATGGCATCCAACGGGAAAAACAAGCAACAGACTAAATCCATGTCTGACCTTACGGATTTCAAACTAACGGCTGAGATGTTTCTGTGACGACATTAACACTTTTCTTGTCGAGGACTTGAGTCAGTGATTTACGAAATACATTTCGCAATAAGCATGTGAAACTTTGATGATATCCATTTTTGTTAGGAATTATGGATAAGATGACGGATTTTGTTTTTGCTTAATTCTTAAAAACGCAAGGAGTAAGCTGTTAAGTGTTTTTGACATCCCCCTCAAATCACTTTGGCAAGAAATGGGTTAACCATATTCATGTATAAGAAAATGACAATTTATGTATAAATACGAGAGATAATCAATTATAGATCTCCCTGACTGTGTAGGAGTGGTCAGAATTCCGTGAAATCTTTACCTGCTTACTTTCACGTTTCTCCATAGTCACCATCCGCCTTGAAGAAATCTTATGCCCCGTTCACAAGTGGCGAATCATCTAGAGGAACAGTCCCTTGCGTGACAATCCCCTGTCACTGAGGTCCATCGCAGGTGTTGGGGACTATCCCCACGTCCCTTGGTGCCAAACGCACGTCCTCCCGGGCCGATCCAGAAAATCAAGCGCCTCTTGAAATTTTAGCGACCAATCCTGCCATATGAGATTTCCTTTAAAGTTGCCAGCAGTCGAGGATATTGATGAGAACTTGAAGAGGAATCTTGTGATGAAGTAAAAAAAAACTAAGTGCAAATTCGTAATCAGCGTATGGAAATTAATAAAATCCACGCGTACAGATCGCTCTTCGTTGCGTGGTTTTAATTTTTTAATTTTAACTGCCCACTCTTTGGTCGCACGAGGTATTTGAGCATGGATTTGTGTTGAGTGTGTTACATAGCCTTGTAATGTGCTGTAGCGTGTTCTGTGCTAGGCCTATCCTTTTGTTTTTGACGAGCTGATATTGTATGCGACTGTTCTACTTTTTTGTGAATATCGAAAATTATCATGGCAACCTGATCAAAAGAATCTGTTCTCAACTTCATTGAAGTTCAATAGATTTGTGTGTGCGTAGATGCGCCTAGCAACCATTTCTTTGCCGAAATAATTCTTTTTCGAGTTCTTTTTTACTTGAATTGCAAATACACATAATAATAATAACAATGTGTGAAATTACAACAACAACAATAACAACAACAGCAGCAGCAGCAACAAATGGTGCTAGTCCTGGTCAAATAAATAAATAAATAAATAAATAAATAGATTACAATAATATTAATAATAAAATTAATAATGATAATGTGTGAAATTACAACAAAAGAACAAAATAAGAGAAAATAACAACAAAATGGTGCTAGCTCTATTCAAAAGAAAAATATAACTAAATTTCAGTAGCACAACCAAAACATAATAATTATTGGAACCCACATATGATTATGTCAATCATTCAGCTACTTTTGTTTGTTTATTTTACTTTGTTTTTACTAGTTATTACGCAGGATAGAATGATGTATCCTTGGCTGTGCATTTATGTTCGAAACCGGTATTCAGTGACAACGAAAAAAAAAAAAAGAAGCTTCTGGAATGATTTATCAGTATTGAACCATTCCTTGCCAAAGTGCTTTGAGGGTGGTGTAAAAAGCACTTAATATCTTGCTCCTTGAGTTTTTAAAAGTTAAGCAAAAACGAAAACTATCATCTTATTCATAATTCCTAACAAACAGGGATATCATCAAAGTTTCACATGTTTATGGCCAAATGTATTTCTTAAATCACTGATTCAAGTCCTCGACAAGGAAAGTGTTAATGTCGTCACAGAAACACCTCAGCCGTTAGTTTGACATCCGTAAGGTCTGACATGGATTTAGTTTGTTGCTTTTTTGTCTGTCTGTCTCTCTGTCTTTCTATTTATCTGTCTCTCTCTCTCTCTGGCCATCTGCCCGTCCAACTGTCTAAGATCATAAAAGGAGTTATATTTTCTTGTTCGACCTTTCCTATGCATGATACATGCTCTTCCTATAGCAATAAAGTACGGCAATATAATACGCAAAATATACTTTCTGTTACACTTTAGAGCTGCTTTTTGCCAAGGCGGTTTTCCATTAACTTATATTATTATAACATCCACCTGCAGCCCTCACATATGACACATCACTGGCTATTAGTGCGTGCCACTTAACCATCAGATGTGATAAATACAAAGCCCATGCCAAAGTTGGATATAGGACACTTCTGTTACAGCCTTGTGTAACCAAAGTCAAAAAAGACAAAAACAAGGGCGGATCTAAACTTCTGAATTATCTCCCCAAATTTAGAAACCGAATACTGCAATGTAGATTATAGATCTTTAAAAATAAATGCCTCTGGTCATATTGTTTTATTTGTTACACCAATATATTGAGACAGCGAAATGAGTAGACTAGAATAATGCAAAGCTGATCACAATATGAAAATAGTTGCCACTGTTTACCTTTATTTGTTACATTTAGAAGTACTAACGTTTGAGTTGAATCAGACATATTGAAAAGTGTATACAAATGGATTAATAAAACGTAGTGTGTAAATCATATTACCACAATGGCTATAATCATTTCGTAGGGAGTTAATCTCTTGAGAAACCAGATTAAACAGTGTTTACTTTGCTCGTTTGTTATATCTTGTGATGGTAAAATGAACAGAAATAAGCTAAAATATTGAAAGGCACAATCTGAATTATATTCCTGTAGGGAATAGGACTGTTTCGTTACGAACTAGAATTTTGGGAAATGAGATTAAACCAAAGACACAGATAGGGCGGGAAACTGTCTTCCTGGCATCACTAAAATATATGTGCACAGCCGCGCCCCTCCTACGTGTCCACAGTCTTCTTCACGTCACTAAAAAAAATGCGTGCTGCGCCGCTTGCGTTACTAGTTTTGTACTCAAGATCTGGATCAATTGTGCTCTTATTAACTTTTCTGGATCTTTTTGTTAAAACGAGAAAAATGACATGCAATAGTTCTTGAACTTTTGTAATCAATGCCTGCACACCACTTTTTGGTTTCATGATTGCCGCCATTGTTGTTTACAAACTATACACTCTCGACCCTAGGGGCGCTGCCTGTCCCGGTAAACGCAAAATTGGCCTGGTGTCCGATCTTATCTGTATAAGATTTTTGATTAAACTCTGTTACTTTGTTTATTTGTTGAATTTTGAGATATTAAATAAATAGAGTATGACATATAGAGTATGACATCTTGAAATGAAGTCATATTACTGAAAGGGCGAGAATTATGTCATAGAAGACTAGAATTAAGAAAAAAAGTCAGATTAGCTAAACTCAGATGGCTGCTTTATGCAGTGTTTATTCAGCGAAAATGTGCGATGTCCCAGTTAGAATGGGAACGGATCTTTTTGTGTTCGGCTTCACGCGACTGACAAAATCTTTCTAACTAGCCCCAGAAGTGTCAAGGAATCGGCTGAAATTCCTTTTCAAACAATATGCAATGTATATTTATTTGTTTGCTTTTGCATGTAGTTTTTCAATCTAAGAAAGTAGGATTATCTCGGCTATACGTGCTACCCAGTTTGTTGAGTTGTTGAAAAATAATTTATTATTATTATTATTATTACTATTATTATTTTTTGGTGAGTAGAAATTTGGAATTTGAAAATTTTTTCCCGGACAGGGGCGTCTCCGTCTATTCTTCATCTGATTTTTTATTGCCAAAGTTTCTTGAACGTCCGTAAGCACACCCAAGACCTCCAAAATATTTTCGGCTTTATCCTAGAAAGCTAGGCGTCGGGCTTCTCTATCCAAGCAGTCAGGGGATCATTTAGTCACTGAAAAATATACAAGGTTTACTTTTCGAATCGTTTTCATCCTCAGGCGAGATTTGAATTTGGAATCCTGGACGTTAGGGTTTTTTTTGTTTTTTGTTTTTTCCCACAAGCAGACCTTAATCTCACGGCTACTGCCACCCCCCCCCCCTCCCCCCCATTTTCCATGTCCAGTAACATTAATATAATATTTATTTTATATCATATTCATATTAACTGTCATTTCTTAAATCTGAATGTAATATAGTGTTATTGAAAACATAACCTATAAGTACTCTCTAATGACACCCCTAGCATAATACCTTTGAGACAAGACGCGAACGCACAAGGATTTTGACAGTTATCATAATAGGTCCAAATTTACGTTCTGTTTCGTCTTTCAACCTCCTGCGGGTGGTTATCTCGAATGTAGGCCAAAAGAATACATTTAAACACGCCCCTGATGAATATTTTGGTTTAAAAAGGCAAAAGACGAAGAGCCTTGTTTTGCTCAGAGGTATGATAAAAGCAGCATGTCTCTTCTATGCGTCATCGGCAAACTCATGTGCAGGGTGGTTCGATCGGCCAATGTCAAGGTCAAATATCACCAGCATGTGTGTGTAGGTTTATAGGTGTATATCGGGTGGGCGCTTGCTTGCAGTTACAAGGTCAACAGTAAGCCCACTCTATTTGGAGATAGAATGAGTAGGCTACAGCTGTTCCACTGGTTACAGCTGTTCCAGGGGTTACAGCTGTTCCACCAGCTGGACGATTACGAAAGTGTAACACAGAAATGAGGCATTGTTTTCCGCCGGCTACGTTACGTTCCTTTGTCAAGTACAAGCAGTATAAGCATTGTACAGAAAGAAAAATAACGCCTTTCTTTTGTTATTTGAAATGTCTGAAGCAAAAAACTATGGCAAAAGTATCGGAATGAGAAAAAAATAGTTTAATCCCATGGTCATTTTTTCAGATTTTTGGTGACTCATGTTCCAAATAACAAGAGAAAAAGCGATTTTTTTTTCTACTTTAGAATGCTTGTATTATACCTCATGTACATGACAAAGGGAACTAATTTGGTTGACATTCAAAATGGCTCATTGGCAAACAAACTTCTCTAAGGTACTTTGACTCAACGAGTATTCTTTGAAAACCTCCCTTCTGAGATCTATAGTTTTGTGATTGCTATGCATCTAGCAAATACAATGTAGTTTTTCATATATGGCATTTGCTTTTAATAGTGCTGAAGGTAAAATTTAAGAAGGTGATAATGAAAGTGTTTTATTGAAGTACGTGAATGTAGCTGCCCCATCAGCTAAAAGGTTGTGAAATTTGTCTACAGAATAGAAATCGACAGAGGGTCGCCGTGGCCATGTGGTTTGGCGTCTGCTCTGTGGTGCGAATAATTCACGTCGTGGCTTACCAGTTCGACTCGCAGATCCCGCCACTGGGGGATTGAAGGATATGAAGATCGAAACCTGCATTTGTTCTGTGACTCAGCGGTGCCCTGGCGTCCTCTGGGTAGGGAAGCCTGAGGTCTAGCCATCTTGATGACGGCGAATATATTTCGGAGATCCCGTATGTAGGTTATGCACGGTAAAGAACTCTTGGCAGTTTAAACTCGATGAACAATAGGCGGAGTGCCGCTGTCCGGGAAAAATTTTTAAATTCTGAATTTCCCCCCACAAAAATTCTCAATAAAACAACGACAAAAACAATAACGAAAAGAGAGCCATTATATGGCCAAAGCTAAAGGATATGAAATTTGTCTACGAAATAGAAACTGGCCGGAAAAAAAATCTTGTGTTCATAACTTGATTGAGAAAGAAGAGTTTAGAAGACAAGTGTTAATAAAAAATAAGGAAATCAGGAGGCAGAGAAGTGGGAGGAGCAGCGACTGGAGATGGGAGATGGTAGACTTGCTGGAAAATGTGTTAAAGACAGAACGAGTGGCACAAATGATGAAAGAGAAGAAAAGATGAAAGAGGGGTGAATTTGCGGGTAAAGATGGGAACAGTCATAGAAGCCAGCGAAGGAATAGATAGATAAATAGATACATGGAGAAATGGGAGACAGACAGAGATACACACAGACAGACACATAGACAAACAGACAGATAGATAGTTGGACGGATGGACGGACAGGCAGACAGACAAATAGACAGACAATACAGACAGACAGACAGAGGGCGGATAGACAGACAGACAAACAGACGGATGGACAGACAGACGGACAGGCAACAGACAGATAGAGAGGGATCTGCTCATGACTTTGGCGATTTCTTACCTTCACGCGCTTCGGTATATTTTGCTTTCACTCAGCACTCCTCAGGACTATCTGTCAGCCTTTCCGATGTGAACGGATGTAATTATCATGTTAATTATCACAACAATAGACAAATTATGTATGCCGGTGGTGAATGAAAAGATGACAAAGTGATGCTGACGTCAAAGTGGGGGGGGGGGGGGTGTAGGGGGTGGGAGCGGGGGAGGGGAGGGAAGGGATAAGCTGGAATAGTTGTTTGTCATCACTGTGTTGTGTGAGTGTGAGAAGTGAGAGTGATGCGGGGTGGAGGGAAAGAACAAAGTCTGTCTTTCTGTCTGTCTGTCCATCTGTCCATCCGTTCATCTGCCTGTCTATCATCTATCTATCTATCTATCTATCTATCTATCTATCTATCTATCTATCTATCTATCTATCTATCTATCT
>JBCEWB010160547.1:0-10463 GCA_039654565.1 Peronia peronii
AGATAGATAGATAGATAGATAGATAGATAGATAGATAGATAGATAGATAGATAGACAGAGAGAGAGAGAGAGAGAGAGGGAGAGGGAGAGAGAGAGCGAGAGAGACGTGACACGATGAAATCAGCCGCTCGCCAAACAGAGGCGATCGGAGAAATCACATGTTTTTCAACAGTGAATGAATTTTTAACACATTTTTTTTCTTCATAGAACCGTCTATATCATTCTAAAAATGCACTTCAGGGTGAAATTTTCTGAAATAGAATGGTAAAAGCCTACAAATTGTAATTCAGTGGCATGGCCAAATAAGGATTAATAAGGATTAACAAAAGTGATCGGCCATTTTTTTTCGCTAAATTCAGCTTTTAGCAACAGGTCATCTCGATCGTCATTAATTGCCAATATCTAGACTTCTACTTAATGTAGAACAATATTTTTTCACACGCGGAAACGGAATTGAAAAATCTTCATAGTGATACATTTGACGAAATTATTATATATATATACCGATGTAGTTACGAGTTATAAAAGGAATATCAAATTGTATATATAAATTCGGATAATCAAATATTGTCTAGCGAAACAAACAAAGGACGGATATAAATAAATATGCGGCTTCCTGTGTGGAAAGCCGCATGTTGATGGTGGTGATGTTACATTCTGGCGTACAGACCAACCTTGCGTGAAAGGCTCGGGATGGCCTGTGGCTTTGTTCTCTCAAACAGATCCTTCAGAGAGTCACTCCAAAAGGAGCTTTTCCAGCACCTATGAAGTCGGCGCAAATCTAAAAGTATGAGTGCGACTGTCAGTTGACAGTCTACTATCTGTTAGTTGACAGTCGCATGCCACACAATGTGGAGGCGGTTCTCTTTTGAGGAGAAAAGAGTGAGTGAGATGAGAGTGACTCTGGCGCAGGCGGTTGAGAATTACCTCTCTCGTCTTTTCCGAGATAACCAACCCAGAGGAAGTGAGAGGCGTAGGCGTAGAAATACCAGAACCTGGTCTCGTCTTCGCGGCTGAGCTGACTCTGGCCAAGGTTCAAGGTCTGACTGAATAGCAATCTCTTGACTCCATCGCCGTTGCCATCGCGATTTGATGTACTTATTGATGATCGGCCTGAGATCCAGGTGAGGAACTCTTTTATCCAGTGAATCCACTGACATCATGCCTAATGCATGGTAAATTTCAGATGGCATTGCTTTATTGTCCTTTTCATATCAACTGTTAATATTACCATTTATTTATTCATTTATTTATTTCTATAATTTAATCAAAAACACTACTTTTATTATTAGGAGGACACCTACGTTGAATAGGTTCCAAATGTTTTGTTTGTTTGTTTGTTTGTTTGTTTGTTTGTGTTGGGGTTTAAGGGCACATCAGCACGATCTCGGCTATATAGTGCCAAACACGGTAAGACACGTTTACACATGAAAAGGCTGATCAAGCATATAGAAGAAGAGAGGAAAGAGAGTGGGACAGAAGACAGGAGCAAAGAGAGAAAAAAAGAGATGTCGCTCTTGGAACGTTGAGAATGGCATTCCATGGGAAACATCCCACCGACGGCGGGCTTTCACCGTCTGCAGATGGGAGCAGACAGCCTACTTATATATACGCCGGGCTTCCGCGGGAGATCCAAGTATTTAAGCCTGTCACTCACAGAGAAGAGTTTTAGTCATAAATCTCCTTCTCACGCCGTATTTTCAGTGTGTATGTTTTTTTTTTTCATATACGCACTTCCTTCTACAGTGGAGTCGGGTCTATTATACTAGTACATGCATGTCTATGGCATAGAGCCTGCTCGGTACGCGAGGCGTCCAGCATTTTAATTTGGGATTTGACTGGACTTGGATCAGATGTGCAGATAAACACTTGAAACATGAGGTGGATAGGAAATTTAGGACAAAGACTCTTGGACTGTGAGTTACACGACTGGATAAGCTATTTAAAAAAAAAAAAACGGTGTGATTATTGCGGCCTTGTGGAAAGTTTATTTGGGTTTGGGCCAGGTGAACATTTTTAGCCAGATTCATGTCGTTACCAAAAGAGATGTGTGGTGAACACTGTGCACAAGTCAGCACAGTTACTTGCCTGTATATAAATCAATAAATTATATACCAATTTATGGCCTCAGTAGACTTTTGGTCCATTGTGGCTACATGGCCGCAATAGCCCCTACCAAAAAAAAAAAGTGGGAGTAGAAAACAAATGAGATAGATGAACATCTTAAAAATACTTAAAAGGGAATTATGAAGACAAAATTGACGTAACTATTGTTTAATTTTAACAAACAAAATATTATCTTCTTATGGTAGAAGATTATGAGATAGATGAGAAATCAGAATTTGAAGAGACGATGACAAAAAGAGAGAAAAAAGCGTTTTCTGGGTAAATAATTACAACGGAACTTCGACCTGGAATCCCTACCATAACGATGGTCTCGGACACAAACTATCTTGAGTCCAAAAACACAAATTTCGGAGTTAGACGGTTTGTGCCCGAGACCAGCGATAAATTGGAAATGAATCGAAAGCAACTAAACTTCAAGAACCAGTACATCCTATTCTTAAAGACCTAAAGTCTCACATCGTCTCCTTGCACATCTTATACTGTCCCAGTTTACATGAATGTTTTCACAGACACAGGGATTTATATTTACACCTGATGTATAACCGGTTAACCACAAGAAAACCATGTGTTATTTGTTAATCTTGAAGTTTAGCTGTGTCAATTTTTTTCATAATTCATATATGTTATGCGTTTTTTATAGTGGCAACTCATTTGTTTTCTGCTCATATTTTTACAACTCGAATAATTTGACTTTCTTCTATTTTTTTTTCTCCATCTCTTTCATTTTACTTTTTTTTCTTCCTTTTTGAGTCTTTCTTTCTTCCATGTAAGTCCAACAGAGTGACAGACTAGCGTTAGACCTGCATGGCAAATTTAAGTAGGCCTTCTTTAAAACGCCTTTTGGTATGAACTGTTACTATTTAGTGATTGAAGTTTACGTTTCAACTAAGCTGGGCTACGCCTGTCAGGACAGGGATGGGCAGTTGATTTATTACCTGCACGGGCGAACCAAATCCTCCATCCTGGTAGTGAAAATTGACCACGGAAATAAAAATATTGAAGAATCAATAAACAGTTTAGTATTCACATGAAAATTATTGATTTCAAAAGACATTTTAAAATCTCCCTCGATGGCCGAAAGTTCTCTTCTTGTTGTTTTAAATTCCTGTCATCTTTTGGAAATGAGATAATTTTTTTTAACATAATCTACGGATGCGGAGAAGGCCGCTATATATTAAGGACCGAACCACATGTTTAGGATGGTCATATAAAGAATGTACATAATTGTGAGCACCAGACCTTTTTCTTTTTTTTTTATATAATATATGTAAATCTGTTCAAATTTAGGTGCTGTTGAGATTAAGTTGGACTTTCAGAAAAGGAAGGAGTCCATTGTATGCTAGTGGAAACAATATTTTCCTTGATTGACAGTGGAGATGATTGGGTTTTTTCCTCCTTCACGCTAAATTAAGAAAATATCATCTTAATTTCTGACACACCTTGACAGCCGAGTTAAATGGTATTTCATCATCACTTTTTTAGTCCAAAGAGACTAAATGAATATACTAGTATACGCCACGGCATGGAATGTACCCATTGTTGTGCCTGCATCTGTAAAAATAAATTAAAAATGATGCTTCATAAATTCAAAGAGATTCAGAGTCAATATTACTTCAATTTTAGTGTTTAATTCTTGAAGTGCAAGTTGACCACCGAAGTAACAGTAGTGAAGGTCAACAAAAGGTATTTGCAAGAAGGCTATTGGTTTAAATATAGTGACACAGATAACCGGAATAATTTGAGGAATTGAAATGGTTCGATAACTAAGTTAAGTGGGGAAAGGGAGTGATTTCTCAAGATTTAAGATATTTAATTTTTAAAGTATTTTGAACAATTTGTCAGGGCAGCTGTGGTTCATGATCTTTTAGTTATTATTAGCATTATTACAAAATGAAGTCCCGCTGTCACCGAGTATAAAAACAAGGCATGTGGCTAATGTGATGGGAGGAATTAAACGCAACACAAAATGTTCCTCATCTAGGAGACGATACTGCCTACAACCTGCATTAATGCATGTTGATATCAAATAGTGCAGTATTAGATAATTCAATTAATCGAATACATTTATAGTCACAATGAAGAAAGAAATGAAGTTTTCTATATTCGCATTGCCATTGAAGAGTTTTTTTTCAATATCTGTATTAGGTAACCTTTGCCGGGCATATACTTTTCTTGTTATCCTTCCTCGTGGGAGATATCTGCTGTGGTTGCTACTTCTTTTCTCTTAAATTCAACATCAAGTTCCTCCCACGAATTCTGATGAATAGGTTCAGTGATTTTTGATTTTTACTACATCAACCAGCTCATAGAATTGCGTTCTGATAATGAAATCCTTGCTCTCCCTACCAAAGGATGATATGGATGTTGAGACTAATCGAAGCCTAGATCTGTGTTTTACTTTTGTTTTCTCTTTGTATGTTTTTCCTTTTCAATTTCTCTTCATAATACTGTTCAGCTATTGTACATTTTTCATTAGATACTCTTCTTCACATATTTGTTTCAACCATTTTCTACTTTTATATGCTTTGGCTATTTGTTGTTTCCATACGTTTCTTTATATCTCCCATTTCTTTTTCCTAAGTTTTAGTTACATTCTCTATTGCGTTCAAAATATTTCGATAATTTTCATTTCTTTAGATGTGTCTTACACATATTATGATATACCGATGTCAATATCTATCTCCTGTAAAAGTCGTACTATTAATTAGTTTATTTATTTATTTATTCGTTTCTCTTTACTTATTTATTATTTATTTATTTTTGTTCACTATTTATTTATTTATGAGAGAGAGAAAAGGAACATAGCAAGAGAAAAAAGAAAATTCGTTGAATTTCTGGAGCAACCATTTCATTACGCCACGTCGTTTTATTTATAATAGATTATTAGATTGCGTATCGATAATGTATGGTAGGGCTGGGGTAGGCTGAAGGGGAAGAGAAACATAGTGATTACGGAATGACTGTATGGGAGTAGTGGTGCAATGAGAAGTATAGGCCAAAAAAAAGTTTCACTGCATTTTTTTTTCCTAAGGCCTTTCAATCCTGAGATAGTAGGATTATCTCGGTTTTAAGTAGCTGCCTGATTTTTGGAGAGAATTTTTGTCGGTGGAATTTGGGAATTTGGAAATTTTGCCCAGACAGCGGCACGCAGCCTACGTTTTCATCGATTTTGAACTGCCAAGGGTTCTTTAGCGTGCGTAACGTACACACGAGGCCTCCGAACTATATTCGCCCTTATCCGAGAGGGCTAAACGTCGGGCATCCCTACCCAGAGGAAGCCAGGGAACCGTTGAGTCACTGAAAAAAATGCAGATTTTTCGAGCTTCCTGTAATTCCATCATCCGATGGAAGACCCGCGAGACTATCTCGGCCGCACCGCCGTGAGTTGTTCTCATACTGAAGCAGACGCCAAACCGCACAGCCACTGCACTCCCCGTTTCAGTACATAGTGAAGGTTACGTTACGTTACGTTTTATAATACGTCTTTCAACCTCCTAGTGGAGGTTATCTCGATAGGGTTTTGTTTAAAACCAACTATTTTCTTAATGAACTGTTGAAAACCTCTCACATTTGTTGTAGTGAGCTGGAAGTCGAGTAGAAAACATCCTGCAGTGGCTAAACTTACGAGTGAAGTTATATTAATCAATTTTTAAGTTATTATTCTGTGCAATCAAGAGCCTGATGGGAAAGAAGCCAATAGCAGAGATCACCATGCGGACACAAATCTCTGTCCTCCTCGAAAATGTTTCACTGACGATTTTCATCCATTTCTTTACTCGCGCTATCCTAATTTTATGACTGTTATAATTTAATAATACAAAATGCAGCACATGCCAACAATGCTCAGTTTGCAGTTCATTAATGTGGAATTAAGGTAAACCATCAATTATGATAAAAAATGCTGACACAATACTGACAAGAACATAAGTGTTTATACGGTGATAATGAATCTGACATAGCCTGTGCTTGCTTAGAGCATTCTCGAGTTTTTACTTTGCGCTTCAACTCATCCACTATGGATAACTAGACAAACTTCAGGTTATTTCGAATGGTGACCTAATTTTTGGTACGGCCTTCCGTTGCATACAAGCATTTTTTCCTTGCTTCATGAGACTCTCCACAGTCTCTACAAAATGTAGAATGCCATTGCTGAATACTGTTCGGAACCAATGAAATATTTGTATAAGGGAATTGATCTTATGAGAATTTGGTCTTGAAAAGAAAAATCATACTCCACAAATTAACTTTTCGAAGTTTAATACAGCGATGAGTTTTACCATCCTATTTTTTTTTTTTTTTTAGTCCATAATCCACGAAGATTCAGAAAATATATTGTATCAGTCAACCATACTTGAATCAGTATCAGCTTTAAGACAATATTTCATAGGCGAGCACAAAATTGTGAGGAAAAGCTATAGTCTCCAGTCTTTCCACAAATGCCTTTTATTTTTATTTATTTACTTGTTTGTTCATTTATCTGTCCTTAATCAGGAAATCCATTATTAAACCTAACAACAGCAAAACTAAACCAAATAATACTAAAAGCAACACTGAAATACATGCACAACTAATTACATTTTTATAAAAAAAAGTTGTCGTCACGTTTCACCTAGTATAACTGGAAGTAGCTGTAAGAATTCTTTACAATGTGAATACAATACATTCTGAAATCAATGCGGGACAAAAGCTCTCTTACGATGAAATGCACAATAACAATGGAAGTGACATCGACCTTCAAATTCAACCTTTCTTATATTAATGTCCTCAAGCTATAATATGACTTTATTCTTCCTCTGCATGACTCAGACGAGCCATGGCGTCATGAGAGACTTATGCATGTGATGCTGTAATTTTTTTATTTTTTTAAATTCATATTTATTTCCGGTTTTATATAGCTAATTTCTCTCTCTCTCTCACTCTTTCTCTCTCTTTCTTTCTTTCTTTCTTTCTCTCTATCGCTCACTGTTTTTCTCTCATGGTGCACTTGTGTACGTCAATGTCCTTCTTCTCTTTTCTCTCACTGTCTGTCGTAAGTTTGTGTAGAGATTTACCACCCAGTCAGACATGCAAAATCATTTCCGAAATAACTGTTTTTAAGGATGGATATTTATGTTTTCCACTGAGTGAAACAGCAACTATAAAGATAAAATATTTACCGCCATAAAGAAATGAGATTCGAGATTTAATTGATAACTCATATAAATGTCCATAAAAAAAACATCTAAACCACGAACATTTGAAATTGCACGGTCAATAATGATCGTCTCAGTACGCCATTGAGCGACTTCCTTTGAAGTTAGTCTGTCTGGTTCATTTACCAATAAAACAATAAATTATCTCATCATCATTTTGCCTACGAAGAAAGTGAAATAATACAATTTTATCTCTTTATGTCCTGTACTATGATTTGTTTGTATGGTTCTTTCTCAGGAAAATGAAGTAATAATACTTTATCTTTTCTGATCTTACAGTTTGCCTTTAGATGTCCGTGAGTTGTCTACAACTCGATGCGATTTTTCTACAGCTTTCCATGGTTTTTATCTGTAACACTCTGTATGACTTGCATATAACTGTCAATGATTTCTCTATAACTTTCTATGATTTGTCTGTAACTCTCTGATTTATCTGGAACTCGCTGTGATTTGTTCATACCTCTTTTTATTTGCCTATGTTATGTCTATAATTCCCTTTTTATCCAGGGTGACTCGGGCGGACCTCTGGTATGCCAGGATCAGGAAGGGACATCGGTGGTATCAGGTGTGGTGCTAGGAGGCAGAGAATGTGCTAATCCCGATTACCCGGCTTTGTATATCCGGCTTAGCAGCCACCTCCAATGGATCAATACAACCATGTCTGTGAACACCACGCAGTAACCAGGCCGGTTACATCAACTCCCGAGCGAACATCTCCGTTCCCAAATTAACAGAACACAGTAAAAGTCTTCATCCAACGACCGAGACAACCGCCCCAATGGAGGTTGAAAGGCATATGTGAAACCGTAACCGTAGAACAACGACATTATCATCGTCACTGTTGGTGTTAAAGTTTTCCTCGACAATTGTATTGTAGATAACATACGGATAACATACGGTTTAACGGATAACATACTTTTCACGTTAAAACACATATTACAAAATAATACTCCAATGCACTCCAACGGCATTAAACTTGTTGAAAATAAAAAATACCGAAAATAAAGTCCGACGAAAAAAAAAAAATGCTTTCCTCGAATCATACATGATTCTCTCTCTCTCACTCTCTCTCTCTCTCTCTCTCTCTCTTATGTTTTAGCTGTAGGAAAGAAGATTAAAGCTGGATGTTGGCACGTATAATAGCGTGTGTCTGTGTATGAGTCGCTGCACAAATAGAGTTAGAAACGATGTGAACAATGAGGCTTCGCGGTACGACCGCCAGTAGTTTGAGCCTTGAATGTGATAATCGTAGGGACTACAGCCATTGTCTGAAGAAAACTACAATTTTAAGACACTTTTTTCATAAAAATTGACTTGATCCTGAACACTGACATTGCGTTAATTCACTTTCGTGAATTGGTACTGAGGACAATAAAATTATGATTTCAAGGATCAAATAGCAATTTTCACACAAAGCGGCAGTAACACACACATGACGTTTTCAGTAGTCGAACTTCTATAGAGTAATTGAAGGATTTGGATTCCATACGTAATAATCTTAGATTCTTATCCTTTTGATGTGGAATTCATCCATGACTTTAATCTTTAATGTCCCTGCAAAAAGATCTCATAAAGTGATTTGGCAAGATGTAATAATGACCATAGCCTTTTCTTTTCAAACTTTCTTTTCTTTTTCCTTCCTGTTTCCTTTCCTTTCCTGTTCTGTTGTTTAAATATAGATCATATTACATGTTATCAAAGTAATGATTTTAATTGGCTCCTGAAGAGGAGGCAAAAAACTATCAGGCGGAAAATGAGAGACTGGGTCGAGTATGGATCCAATTGTCAGAGAGGTATTATGTACAGTAGATTGATATGGGGACGTTGACGGCGCAAGTAGGATGTGAGAACAGATTATTCTGAGAAAACAGAAAGGAAACGAAGAAAGGGTGGGGAGCAGGAGACTTATAGTCTTTTAATAGCCTCCTGGTCAATAAAGTGCTGAAAAATGGCTTTGAACTCAGTCTAGAAATTCATTCGGTTAGTTTCGACTCGAGGAACTTATCTGTTTCAAGACAAAACCCACTAGACCATTAAAAAAAAAAAAAAAAACTGAATAAACAATAATGTCTCTCGCGCCTTCAGTCCATAGGTCTATATGGTTAAAATCGTTGCTCTCACCGGAAGCCAAAACTTGCTCACTTAGGCAACTCTTCTTCTTATATTACCGCAATTTAAAGAATGATATGTCATATAACAATTTCTATGCCATTGCTGCAATTTGTAGATTGTTTTATGTAGCTATTCCTTCAACCATGGTATCCAAAAAGACATGCAATGTTAATTTTTGTCCTAGGTGACTGTTTAGATTGTTATTTACGGAAATCGTTACGGAAGCATAATCAGTGAATTTTTTTTTCAGTCTCTTACGAACGCCGACAGAGCAGCAATATAAATAATTCATTTTTTCTCTGCCTTATTCAGTGATAGCAAACTATGCCCTTCACCCACCTAGGACATATATTCTTATTAATAGTTATTTACCGATAGCAGATGGAGCTAATTCTTTGTTTCACCGAGGGTTATAACCAATTCAATTACGGCTCATTTAGCCATGGGAACATGGTGTCAATATTTTATTAGTATTAAGACTGATAAAAGAGAAAAAAAAATCGTTTAATTTACAGTATGTATCTGACCTCAGAAGCTCATTTATGGCTCTTTCATTTGCAACTTAAAACACATAAGGGGTTTGTAAACGTTCTTCTTTCGCACCAAAGTGGAAGATTCTTTTATGCCAGGACTTGGAATAAGAGTACAGCTTCTAAAATCTCTCAGTGAGAGATCCATGTCCAAAGCCCTGTTATTAACCTTTGTCAGACAAAAGAGGCGCTGAGCAAGCAGTTAAGAAGGAAAGAATACCTTTACTTCATCTCATTTCCAAAGGCTGATAAGATACAAATTTTATTGAAAAAATAATAACATAACAAAATACTCTCTTTATACCATAATTTTCTGGAATTTTCATGACGTATGCTTGAAACAAAGGGGGCACAAGATTTTTTTTCTTTTCTAGTATACTTGTTCCACAGGTCTTTTATCTGGCAAAGGGAAGTAATAGGTAGAGCACAACGATCTCCTTTGCTCCAAGATCTGGGGGCTATACCTTCAAGAGCTAATTTCAGGTATTATTAGCAAACCTGA
>JBCEWB010160558.1:0-10463 GCA_039654565.1 Peronia peronii
TGTATTTAGTTAGTTGCCGGTGGACAGTCGTCTAAAGTTTAAGACATTTTTCGTAAAATGATGATGATGATGATGATTACCATGTTATATGTTATTTGCTTTTTTTGAATTGTTTGATTAGTTGCCTGTTGGAAGTCTTTTTATATTTTATAAAATGCTGCTGCTGCTGCTGCTGCTGCTGCTGCTGATGATGATGATGATGATGATTGGCATGAAGAAGAGCCAACAAGGCTCGAAACTGTGGCTAGGGATATCAACTTACTCCATTTCTACCGTATTGAATTTTACTTATTGTTATTTGCCTGTTTTTTTGTGTGTGTATTTGATTAGCTGCCGGTAGAAAGTGTTTTATATTTCAAGACATTTCTATAAAATGGTGATGATGGTGTTCATTAACATTTTCTTTCCTGTACAGCAATACCCTATTTACATTTAATATGTTTTCTATGTTGCCCTGACGAAGAGCTAATTAAGCTTGAAAATTTGGAGAATTTGATCAACATCTACTTATTCATATTTTTAAAAAAATTATTTGAGTAGTTGCCGGTTAGACAATCGTCTTAGTTTTAAGATATTTTTTTATAAAATGATGATGATATTGATGACGATAATGATAATAATGGCGATGATGACGATGATATGGCATGTATTTGAATGTTTATTAGTGTGTATATACTCTGTATGTGTGTACATATGTGTGAGTGTGTAGTTATGGCTATATGTCTTATGTTGTGTGTGAGTGTGCCTGTGTTGTGCATGTGTTATGTGGATGATCAGAAAGTGATGCTGTAGGTTATCAGTAGCTCAAGGAAAGAGACAGAGGCAATAGCAGCTGAACTGAAGTTTACTTTAATGTTTTAGGACTGGCCAGAAATCTAGTGTTGAGGTAAAGTATTCAGCAAACATCTGTCTGTGGCATTTTGTTTCAAATGGTTATGTAGGTTACAGATGGAGCCAAAGAGAGCGAGAGAGAAAGAGAGAGAGAGAGAGAGAGGGGGAGAGACTCAGAGTGAGAGAGAGAGAAAGAGGGAGAGGAAAAGAGAGGAACATGGAGAGAAACAGCTATGTAAATAGACGAAAATATACCCTGAAGGAGAACACACACATAAAAAAAAACTACGCAGGAAGCACAGGAAAGAAAGTGAGAGAGAGAGAAAGAGAGAGAGAGAGCGAGAGAAACCGAATCAAATATAAAGAGATTACCATTATAATTGTATACAATTAGTTCGCTTTTCACACTCAAAACAGTTACAAATATTTTTATACAGAGAAAGAAAGGCCATTTAATATAATAATCATCATAATAGTAATAGTAATCAGCTGAACAAAAAAGTTACAAAGCCAAGAGTGGAAATCTGAACTCAACAAATTTTCCAACAATCTTTGAAATGCTTTAGATGAGTGTTCTAAAAAGCTTCACTTCGCTCACTCACAAAGAAACAATCTGGAGCAGAAAATGCAGCAGCAGCAACAACAACAACAACAACCACAAAAGTATGTCCTTTAATAAAGCCAGGTTCACTGTTAACAGGTGGTGATTGCACACACACACACACACACACACTTACACACTGACACACACACTCGCCTCAGTCTGAACGTCATGTTCCTTCTCACTAGGTTTAATTACAAAATTCCTTTAGAGCAAGAAATGTGAACGGAATGTGAGAATGTGATATAGGTTCTGTTGCTGAACGATCATCCCCACTTGATGCCCTACAACGTCACATGTTGAGTCCAGTTGTATTGAAGTTTGTTTGTTTATTGGACTAATTGATTCTTTATTTTTTTTTATATGATATAAAACGTAATCTATCCCATAATGTTGTTTTTAGGTAACGTAGCGACAAGAAGTCTATTCCGTGACTTTTGAGCCGTTGATCTTCCTGGTTACTTTTTAAAATTCTGTGTTACACTATTGATGAGTATAACACAATTATTATGGTATTAAAGATAAAATTAAAACTTTAAATAAAATGGCTTAACATTAGATAAGATAATATGATGATTGCGTTTGACATTTATTATTATCAGTTATAAGTAAAGTCCATGAAAAACGAGCTTCAAAGTGTCTCCTGCTCAATAAATTGTTATAAAGATTACGTACAGTATAACATATCATGTACTTTTGGTACCAGTAATAAAAATATTGCCTGGAGATTTCTGTATTGATTTAATGGATGAAATTTGTTATATTTTCTTGTGTGCACAGAATATTGGAAGCTCAAATTTCTTTTTTCTTCTCTCAAAATTGTGTAATATTATAGGTCATAATACGGGAAGAGAACAAAATTAATAAGTCATCGCTTTACAGGTCAAGGTTAAACTGGAGCAAATGCACATCCAAAATATAAAAATAAACACAAATAGGTAAACACAAGACAATAACACACATTTTTCGAGATTACCACCACAAATGGGGTTGAAAGACGTAAAATAAACGAAGGAACGAATAACACACAAACAAACAAAGAAAACTAATCAAGCTTAGAAATCAACAAATCTTTAGAAAAGAAAAAACATGGTAACTACTTCCCAAACAAACAAACAAAGAAAAGAAGGCAATTTTTCGAACTCTTAAATACAACCCTACCTTTAAACAACGTTAATAATCTTTCATTTGTTTCACAAACACGGTGCTGTGGTAACTGGATAGAGCGACTGTGAAAATTAAATAGGGCTACGGATTTTAAAAGGTAATAATTTCTATTTCGTCATGAAAAAGTGGAGATATAAGTTTAACTCTACGTAATTGTGTCTGTTTCCATATTGTAAAACCAGATCTATAATCATCGTGTCATAAGGGGAGCGTAGTGGCTCTGTGGTATGGCGTCTGCTTCAGGGTGAAAACAGGCCGGGATCGACTCGCCGGTCCTGTATCGGGAGATGGAAGGACACGAAGATCGAAAACCCGCATTTTTCCAGTGACTCAACGGTCCACTACCTTCCTGTGGGTAGGGAAGCCCGACGTCTAGCCTTCTAGGATAAGGGCGGAATATGTTTGGGAGGTCCTGTGTTAAAGCACGTTAAAGAACCCTTGGCAGTTCAAAATCGACGAAAGAGTAGGCTACGTGCCGCTGTCCGGACCAAATTTCCAAATTCCATATTTCTACCCAGAAAAGTTCTCAGCAAAAACAGGCAACCTCTTAAAGCCGAGACAATCCTGCTTTGTTAGGACCGAAATGCTTAAGTAAAACAAACAACATCGTGCCATAACTATAACCATTTTTCCAGATAATATGACTGTAATAAAGCCAAAAGCAACATCATTGTAAACCAAGAGTGAAGCCGCATATCAAACCGCATATGAAATGTTCAGATATCGCCAATGCAAGGATGTTTTATGAATTTAACAAAAGTGCCAGAAATAAACTATTTTTCTCTTTGGAAAAGAAATGTTTTTAAATTAATATTATACAACAGACGGAAGGACAAAAATTAAGAAGAAGACAAAGAATAGAAAGATACTGAGAAGAATAAAAGAAAGAAGAAGAAGAGACAGAAAACAGGAAGAAGAGGAAGACGACGGAATAATGTAGAAAGAAGCAGAGAAAAGCGAAGAAGAGAAGAGTAGGGAAGAAAAGATCACAGCACAGGATGAAAATACAAAATTAATTCAAACCAAACAAAACAGGAAGTCAAAATTCAAAACTAAGACATGACAATAAAGAAGACGATCAAAGAAAATGAACGAAAAATAACAGGGAGAGGGAGGGGCAACAGCGGAGATAGAGCAAGCAAAGTGTTCAAAGGAAATTCGGTAGAACAGCAGCAATTCCAAGTGATAAATCAGATAGATTATCTGCTCTCCTGATGGCAATTCTTCAACTCTAGTGAGTCAGGCTGGCCGACCCCCGGCGCTTCCTCGGCTGTGGATGGTGAGAATTCTCGCTGTGTACCGTTGAAACCTACCGGCCTTTGACTAAACAACTTTTTGTCCACAGTTAAGTATTATTTCCCAGCTCGTTCACATATTATGTGGCCCTTCAGTAATAGATTTGTTCCGACCAAGCGAACGACTGGAAATCCCCGTCTAATTTTAGTAGGGGGGAGTACAAACACTGAAAACTGTTCACTGTTATTGACATAGAAAAACATATAAAAATGCACGGGACCGGTGACATTGTTCTCGGATTTCGTGGTGGAGCGGTAACAAACATCAGTGAGTGTTCTATATTTAGCAGAGGGGTACAAACACTCCGGCTGGGATTTCCAGGTTTTTGCTTAGTCGAATATGAACTATTATGGAACACAAGATTTCGGCAAAACTAGACGGGATTTGTGACAGAACGTAGGTCAGGCGTTTCCCTCCGTAATTAAATCATTAACACAACTCACTACTATTATTATGTGGAGGGCGTCATTCCAGCTTCAACAGGCTCTAAATTTGTTAAGTCTCACACTATTAGTGAAGAGTTTTACTCATAAATCATAAATTTTCTACCCACCGTAACTAGGTCAAGCCAAGAACTGAGGCAAACTTACTGTCTAGGCAAGGCCAAGGTCGTGCGTCGATGGATTTCCCGGGATATTGGAGAACCCTCATTTAGAAGATGAGTGTTGTTCAACACCTTTTGTGTCTGGCAAAGGAAGGTGAGCTCAAAATAACCCTCACTGGAAATTAGCGTAGACTAATTTAATAATAATAATACTAATAAAACAAAATAGAATTCGAACTTTCTATATGGGGAGTCTCTAGTGACCTATGGTCAGCAAAAAGTCAAATTTTCTCCTTCTGATAGGTGACCCAATTATTAAATTACGTGGCAAAATTAAATCTCGATTTTCTAGAAGCAAACATTTTCAGGAAAAAGTATTTTGTCAATGTAGCTTACGTTAGAACCAAACCAACACCCGTGTAGATTAGAGCTGGAAGCGCGAAGCTCCAGAGACCTAGAAAAACCAAGCTTATCTCAGCCGGTAATGCCAAATGTTGGGAAAATTATCCTTATCCTGTCATGTTTATAAAGCAGTCAAATTGTTTACCCTCGTCTCTGCTTACGTGCTAGATTAGGCCCGCTGATGGCCAACGCCACAAATTAAGAAATATGTTTATCCCAATGTTCAGAGCTGAAGGAATGCCGGGTTATTTCTGCGTTCAAACACCCACATTTGAAAAGCCAATTAAGCAGTTCCGTTTTCACCTCGATGAAATTTCTTATCTCTAATTTGAGTTGAGGGAAGGGATTCAAGGCTGAGGGGAGGGGGGGGGGGAGAATGATAAAAAAATAGGAAGAAAGGTCGAGAGATAGAGAGGGGGGATGAGGGTGAGAAAAAACGGAGGTAGAAAAGGAAAGGTGTATTTCTTTCTTTCTTTCTTTCTTTCTTTCTTTCTTTATTCATTCATTCATTTTGGAATGGATAGACATTTTTGTTTCATCGTTCGGTTATGACAGTGAGACATTATAGTTTTTGCGCCAGCAATGTAAGCGACACCAACAGCAAGAGCAGAACGACTATCGTAATGTCTGCTTTTTCAGCCGCCATCAAAACTATTACCCCCAGTGCCACATCAACGACAGCAACAACAGTCTCTGAGATTCTGTTCTCAACATACCTGTTGTATGTATTAATTTATATAATAAATAATAAAGGGCATTTATATAGCGCCTCACCCCTGGAGGGCTCGAAGCGCTTTACAGCAGGACCAAAGTGTTGAACAGCCACACACGAAATATGCCTCAAAACAAACATGGGCAACAACATACGTACAAATTCATAACATTGTATACAGACATGACTCGAGACATGCTCACATACATAATCACGTAATACAAGTCAAACACATTTGTAAGTTTGTAAACATGACTGACAAACGGGAAAAGCCTGAAAACTGAATTTATATGATGGGGTAGAGAACACGAAACATGAGCAACAACAGCAACATAATTATAAACATCATTAACAATAACACACTGGTCACATCATATTCATATGGACCTACAACGCATCCCTAGACAGATGTTCTATGGTGAAACGGCCTCTGGTTTCAGGAAACATGGCCGTCCAAGAAAGAGGTTTAAGGACCAGCTGAAGGCCACCTTGAAGTGGACTGGCCTCGAATCAAAAGCCGTTGAATCTGCTGTTTCAGGCAGGACAAAATGGCGCACTAAGACCATCATAGCCGCTTCTGTCTTCGAGGATGATTGTCGTCGCCGGCTTGCAGTCGCACGAGAGCGTCGACACAGAACAGCTGGTGCCCCGCCTCCAGTGACAGGCGTTTCATGCCCGGGTACACCAAATCTGTGCCTCTACCTTTGGACTCCAGAGCCACATGAGAGTCCAGTTCTAGATATTTGCACAAAGACGATGTTATCCTCATTTCCCGAGAGATGACCAACAACAACAACAACAACAACAATAACAATAACAAAAACCACCACCATCACCATAAAAACAACAGCAATAACAACAGATCTCAGATATAGGAATATAGAGATAAAGATATTAGATAGATGTGATACAGATTAAGATTGATGTTGAAACTGTATACTAATGATAACAACAACAACAACAACAACAACAACAATAAAACCTAAGTACAGCATCTCTTCCCCCTCCCCTCTCCCATCTCCCTATTACTTTTAAATTGATGAAAAGCGAAAATTTAGTAATCAACAATTACAAAAAAAATGGAAAATACAGAATGGATAGTCTTCGACTTACGACTGTATTTGGTTACGACTGACTGGTCGTAAGTCGATGTGGTCGTAAGTCGGCCTGTGTTAAATTATGATAAGTATATTATGCTGTGCAATGATATTGTAATCACCATAAAGTCATATTTTATCAATATTTTCTCACTTCATTATTTCATTTTCATTCTTCAGAATTGTTTTTATCTTTCTTTAAATTTTTATACCTTTAAGGGTTTAAGTCAAATACTGCATACTACAGTACAGATCAGTTATTATGCGTGTATGTGCAAAACAAACAAAAATATAAAACACGGTCGTGAAAAAACAAGAGAATGATGCCTGCCGACCAGACGGTCGTAAAGTCGCTCAGACGTAAGTCGTATAGGTCGTGAGTCGACGATTACCTGTAAAAAAAAACAAAAAACAGTCCAAGTGTTGTCCTTTAATGTCAACGAGACAGAATAAGAGAGCTGAATGAGGTGCGAAAGGTAAGTGACAATGAACAATCGATCTGTTTGTGATACCCTAACACTTTCTGTTTTAAACCAGATTCGTTCTTTGAAGGCCCAACTTTTACCTGTCAGAAACCGATTGTGAGACTCCTTGGTTTTAGACATTACTCATACAACTTAATGCTTAAATTGGTGAAAAATTAAAGCTGACGTCTTGCAAACTTTGTAAGATAATATCGTCTTAAATTTAATGTGATTCCACAGTCTATACAGCGTTTAATTAAGGGTTTAGATATCGCCCACTTGAAATAATTTTCTTTGTGTTCTTTTCCTTTTTCTTTTTTTCTGCTTTTCTTCTTCCTTCTTTTCTTCTTTCTTTCTTTCGTTTTTCTTTCTTTTATTCTATCTTTCTTTCTTCCCTTCTTTTTTTCTACTCTTTCTGCTTTCTATCTTTCTTTTTTTCTTTTATTCCTTCTTTCTTGTTTCTTTCTTTTATTCTATCTTTCTTCCCTTCCCCTCTTTCTTTCTTTTTTCTTTCTTTTATTCTTTCTGTCTTTCTTTCTTTTTCTTTCTTTTATTCTATCTTTTTTTCTTCCCTTCCCCCCTCTTTCTTTCTTTTTTCTTTTTGATCACCGCAGAGCCAACAAGGGTTAACTGGTGATATCGGAATGTGGCAAAGTCATGCACTAAGGGTATACATGCAATGACAGAATGCATTGATTAGTGGGAGAAAAAATACTTCAGTATGTCAAAACTAATCTAACTACTGGAGTAACTTGAAATACCTTCAGAACAGTACAATGTATGGGACGTAATGTTGAAGGGAGGGGGGGGGGGGAAGGAGCAGGAAGGAGGGCAGGGGGTGAGAGTGCAAATTCTTAAACCTTCTAGAAACTAGAAGCCCAGAGCATAATTATTAGTCAGGAGAATCTTAATACTGCAATATTGAATACCCCATTCAAAAGACACCATAGTTTATCATAACAGTAAGTTATGTCATAAAAACAGTTGCACGCGTAGCATAGAGGTTAGAGTACTGGACCGAAAACCAAACGGCACTGGTTCAAATCCTTCAAACTGAAGGAAATAGGTGGGTGACGGACATGTGTGGGCGGGGTTCTAGAAGATGTCAGGAAGTTAAAGGCCGAAACATCTAATGAAAGAACCCACTCTTCCTCTGAAGACCGTCACCTGTCTCGCTCCATCTGAGGAGTCTTCCCTATAATCAGAGAGATAAAGAGGAGTCCATGTTTCTTAAAACATGTAGAAATTTTTTAAAAAACCAAAAAGACGTAACTTATAAGAGACAGAATGACCTTGAGACTGCAATATCCAATACCATAAAAAAAAAAAGGGGGCAATACAATCCTCGTGGAATGAAAAGGTGAAAGGTAGAGGAGTGAGTAGGGTTAAATTTCTTAGAGCATGTCGAGAACATAAAATCCGAACGGGCATTAGTCATAACACTACAATAATACAAAAAATAGCGAAAAGTTACCAGGCCTTTTTTGCAGTAATGTTGTCTTCTTTTGTTTTCTTTCTTCGTTTGATGTTTCCTTTTCTTTTTTCTAAATTTTTTTTTTCCTTCTTTGCTTTATGTTTCCTTTTATTTTTTTCTTAATTTATTTCAGACCTAGCACTGGAAAGGAGTAATGATTTCACATTTCTGTTAGTAATGTTAAATCTATTTAGATAACAATGTTGAAAAGGCACCAGACTTAATATGTTGCTCTCCCCCATTTCTTTTGTAGCGACATAAATTCGATTACCGAAGAGATAAAAGGTTGCAATTCGTCGAAAACGTTAAATTAAGTGTGAGGCAAATTCGTAATGACGTTGCGCATAATAGTTAATGGAAGATAACTATTCGATAAGGTTTGTCAAGGGAGGTAATTAGCTAGGCATCCCATGTTTTTTCAGAACAAAAAGAAATCTAAATCGCACAAATTATTGATCCTCCATCGCACATTATTTATCTAACGCAATTATAGTCTATAAATCAGTGGTTCCCAACGTTTTCTGCACTCGCGACCCCTTACCCAACAGGCTGAGAGCCAAGCGATCCGCTATTACCAGCAGCTTGATGAACATTTTTTTATTTTTATTTTTATTTTTTTTTTTTTTGTGATGGGCAGGGAAAAAACATCTAACAAAAACTGTTATTCAAGAATCCTGTGGTAATTATTTATTAGTAACCAAAATCACCACATTGGTTCAACTTCAATTCATTCACACACACACACACACACACACACACACACACACACACACACACACACACACACACGTAGGTTTCAACAGCTATTCAGCCCAGATAGTGGGATTTTATCCCCAAACCACTTCTAGCAAAGTTACGCGACCCCATTACAAAGGTTTGCCGACCCCCTAAGGGATCGCGACGCACCGGCTGGGAACCCCCTGCTATGGATGACGTTATTAAGCATTTTGCATAGCCTGACATTGAACTAACAGCAGAACACAAGGTTTCAGGAAAAACCCAACTATTATATTAGACTATTTTCTATATCATTATATCATGAACACAACTCACTAATATTACTATTTAGAGGGCATCTACATTCAACAGGCTATGAGTCTGTCACTCATGGCGCAGAACTGTAGTCATAAATTTCCTACCCACCGTCGCAGGGTCAAACCAAGAAGTGAGACAAGGCCAAGGTCATGGGTGGATGGGATTTCCCGGGATATTGTGAACTCTATTACCTCGCTTGATGTCTTTTCTCTCATATGTGTTATGGTACAATAGATCTGTTCCGACCAAGCGAACGACTGCAAATCTCTGTCTAATTTTAATAGGGATGTACAAACACTCCAAACTGTTCAATACCATTGACATAGAAAAACATATAAAAAAGCACGGGACCGATGACAATTGTTCTCGGATCTCGTGGTGGAGCGGTAATAAATATCAATGAGTGTTCTATTTTTAGCAGGGGATACAAACACTATGCCGGGGATTTCCAGGTTTTTGCTCAGGCGGAAATGAACTATGTTAGCTGTCCCTGTTTTTCGCTCATGTAGGAGGTGAGTGGAGAGGGACTGGAAGGGGGGGGGGGTGATGTGGCCGAAGGGTTAGGCGTCTGTTTCTTAGCGGAAACGTAGTAGGTTCAAATCCTTTCGGGTAGAAGAAAAATCTTGAACCTGCTGGCCTTTTTCCAGTTATAATACTTGACGGTTCATTACTTCTGGAGTAGGGAAGCCCGACGTCTAATCTTCTCGGATAAGGGAGGTGTGTGTGTTCGTTACGCACGTTAACGAATCCGTGGCAGTAATTAAAAATCGGGTGAAGAGTCGGCGAAGAGGTCTTTATCCCAGCAAAATTTCAAAATTTCAAATTTTTGTCCAAAAGTTT
>JBCEWB010160579.1:0-10462 GCA_039654565.1 Peronia peronii
TTTTTCAACTTTTTTGATGTATTTGATTAGTTGCCAGTGGACAGTCGTCTAAAGTTTAAGACATTTTTCGTAAAATGGTAAACAGGATGATGATGATGATAATGTTAATATCATTGTATCATTCGCAGAGCGCTTTTTACACGAAGTCTCAAAACGCTTTACAATAAAATTAATTGTATCAAACTTCATATTATGCAAATGTCAAAAGAACGTGGAAAATAAATTATTTTATAATGCACTGAACCATTAGATCAATATAAAAAATCAATAGACCTACATAAGCAGTCAAAAGTACTAACATGCGATTACAGGTCATCCAATTAAATAGAATTTAAATGATGATGATGATTATGATGATTAAGTAATTAACTATTGCAGAGATTATGAAAAAAGAAAATGAATGGGGAGATGGAGGAAGAGGAGAAGGAGGGGAATAATAATATAAACTAATATTATAGATCTAGATCTAGTTGCCATCGCAGTGATGATAAAAGAGAAAACGGATGATAAGAAGGAGAGGAGCCATCGATGAGGATGAGGTTGTTCATGTAGCAATTTTTCTTACAAAATGTTATTCTTATACCTGTTCACATTTTTTTTTTTTTCAGTACGTTCGAGCTTTAACTGAAGGTACATATTTATCTATTGCTGTGTTAAAATTATAAATTATCGTGTTAATGTAAAATGCACTGATTAAAGCTTCACACTCAGCAGTACCCATTATAGCTGGATCCTTTTCTCTCAAATTATTGAAAACACACTTAGATCTAGATGTAGACCTATCTCATTCATTCCCCAATTTCCCTACTCACTTCACAGTGAATTGTTTGCACTATCTTGATATAATATTTAAACTGAAGAAAAAAAAATATTATTTTCTTTATTGTTGATGAAAAGCAAATTCTGCTCTGATGCCTCCTTAGTTTTTCAGTGCTGATTTCAAATCTGTAATCAGATTTTGTCTACAACCCTTCCCTGATTCGGTATGGTCAGTTGAAAGTTTGCCCAGTCCAGCTGTCCAGACCGGATGTGTCATCGACATGTCCCGAGACAATGCGTTTCGCTGAATCATGGGCCGACAGTCGTTGAAATTTTATTGCAGCGGTAGTGGTGAAAAGTTGTTAGAACGACTTAAAAGTCGTTCGTCCGACAAATTAAGTTTGATGTGAATAACGATTGATGATAAAGAGAGATTTTGTACATTCCGTCGTTAGAACGATGTCGGTACAGCAATGCTTCTGGTGTGAATGTGCAGTTATTCTAAGTGTTGGTCATTTTTTTTTTTTGTTCACATCTCAGCTAGTCAAACTGAAATGACAGAAAGAAGTTGAATGTTTTTCTCATGTTGAGTGGCATTGTCAGTCCATTGGGAAAGCCAGATTTTGAACTGCTCTTCCCTTTTTGGTTCCTACCTGTGTCTCTGTGGCAGGCGTCAAAATAACCATGAGTCAGTACCACAAATCTCAACGCAAATCACATTTTGAAAGTTGCTTTATTTTCATATATCACTAGAATGTTCCAGGTTTAGCCTTTAAATTGTGATTAGTATCAATCAAATTGACTCAGCCTTTACAATGTCAGGTATACTGAAAACACCTACCCCTTGGAGTTAACCTCCAAGAAATTGCTTTTAAAGATGCCATGTTTGGCATGAGGATCACTTCTTTTATTTCCTAGTGAGGGGTTCAGACACAACACTTATGCATGAAATCTGGCATGGTTATAGAAAAGTGATTAATAGGATTAATCTCTGTATCTATAGCTGACTAGATTTGCAGAGAACTGGGGAATGTAGACACATTTTGTCTACTTTGACAGATTTTGCTAGAACTACATTAGAATCCCTTGCTTTTATGATCAAAATGATATATTTGGTAACATTTTCAAAGACTCAGCCTTATACTTATGTACAATTATAGTTAAAGTATCACATTTCATCAAAACTCAAAATGACTCAAATTATTGACTTTTCACCCTTGAACAGGATTTTTTGTATTCAGGTAGTTGCAACTTGCATTGAGATTTGTGGTGCAAGCTCACATATTCAGTTTGTTGATAAAGCTGTTAACTTTTTCCAAAACAATCTGTCAGTAGCTGTAGCTGGCTTTACAGCAAAACACTGAATATTTGAAAGGTCACTAGTAGAAATAAGATATGTGTAAATTGTCTGCCAAAAAGTCAAAATTGGTCATTCTCATGACCCAGTCACAAGCCATAATTAGAAACATGTGCTACACTGAGAGCAGTTCATGAACAGCAGATTTTGTGATACATCTGCAAACTTTATGAGATTTTCTCCCTGGGAATTTAGGACTTCGGTTAAAATACTTAGGTTGGTATTAATTTGCACGAAAAAAGTTCTCATTACTTCATTGTTACATATTCACCATACATTTCCATGAATAAGTGTAATTACTAACACAAATAATGGTGCCCTTTTATTGTATTTGCTGTTCACAATACAATTTGTGTTCTGTTGTTATGGAAAACAAAGATCTTCCTATTAATTATCATCCATGAATACATAAGTTGATAACAAAATGCTTAAGCAGACCATCAAGTTCTGTCTTATCTTGCATACTAGGTCATTCGTCAGTGGGATTTTCCACAATAATACCTTCATTCAGATCCAGTTTGACAGATTCCAGTGGCAACTCCTGCGAGGAGGTGTATCTGAGCTTTCTGTGCTGGCCAATTCTGTAGGGGTCTGTTCTGTACTGCCGTCGCTTGCTAGCATCATTGTGACGCATCTTCAGCCGACACTTATCCACCTCTGAGCTCCCACCACTGGACTCGGATGAGGAATTCTGACCTTGGGAACTGCCGGTGGGTACAAAATAAAAGAAATTAGAACTCCTAAAGACATAGACATAATTATATGTGGGTTTGACCGCAAAATGTGATAAATCCAATTTTTTTTTTAATTTTGAGAAAAACTGGATTTTTTTTTGTTTCAAGTAAAGATATTTTGCAAAACAGAAGAAACTTCGTTACTGCTGGACATATTGCATTTTTTAAATCAGGTCATATAACTCACACAAAGGTATCATCTGATGCACTTATCCTCAAAGTTTTAAAAATGATTTTGCAGCCAAATCTTTCATATGTGCGTGTTTTATGCAAGGACTCCTCAGGAAAATAAAAATGTGTAAAGGAATCCTTTTTCACATGTAGTATGAAATAATATGGTAAATTTTAAAAATAAAAATAAAAATCAAGGAAAATGTAATTCCCCAGGTGTCAAGAGAAAAAAGAGAGGAAGCTTGTGGGAAAATTGGCATTGACTCAGTCACGAAATTTCAAGAAGAACAGAAACATGATATTTAAGCATTCCATAACAACAAAAAAACATGTATTACTCTGAAAAGAGAGCAAAGTGAATCACTTTCAACTCGACAGCTCCCTTCCACAAAGTTAAAATCCATTGCAAAAGCAAAACCCATTGCTGTACATCATGACAAGGAAGACAAAGTATGACAGACCTGCATATGCCCACTATGGGACTGGTTCACAGAATGAGACTTTTTTTGTTCTATTCTGCAATATTCTATGAGTTCTCAGATATTCTAGGTAAGCATGGATTTTTGCAAATATTTGGACCCCAAGATCATATCACACACCAACTTAACAGTCTAAAAGGCATATATTGCCTCCACCACTTCTGCCTCTGTTATCAATGTGTGTGAATATAGTATTTGCCTGACTGACCACAACTACATGTACATGAGCTTGTCAGAGATATAGAATATATTCTTTTTTTTTAATCATGTTCAAATTGTGATCCGTGAAAAATCCCTTCTTTTTTTTTTTCAGCAAAAAATGCCATCAGAAATGCAGAACAATGCCACAAAAAAATACTGGTAAGGCCAAAAAAAATGTGCTAGAAGTGTAACGCACGAAAAAAAAAAGCACACAAAAAAAAATTGGGCAAACCTTTTTAGTAGAATAATTATGTATGCTACAACATAACAGACTAAAGGAACATCGGTATATGCACTTAAAGTACTTTTCTATATTAACATTATATAGATCCATTAATTTTGACATCTCTATTCTCTTTTCTGGTCCTTTTTTTCGAGAACTATGACATCAGGCTTCCACTTCTCTCTCCACCTTTTTTTAATCGCACGACAATGGCTGAAGAGGAAAACTGCTTGAATCCAACTTCGAAGGCTACATATTGAGTACCTTACAATATCAGTACACAAATCCAACTGCTTTTCAAACATCGTTTTAATAAACCCTTAGTGGTAGAGAGCTAGAGCTAATTATGGTTTGTTTGGTGCCCCCCCCCTTTTTTTTATACTTCCGAGTTCACAGGGTCACACTCCAAACATGAAAGTAAACACAAACAGGGAATTATGATGTCAGACTTTTGCTTCCGCTTCCCCCCTCCCCCCCTTTTTTTTACATGGAAGCAGACCAAACGGGGAATGGATCTATATGTATGCATTCAAATCTGTATTTGGAAAGGTATTCAGAAAATCTGCTTGTGATGAGGCTATATTCTTGTAGCTCACCTCATGTAAAGTAGAAAAGATAGGTAATTATATATCTACATGATGTGCAGGGCAGCCACGCTGATGACGTAAGCTTAAATATAGGCAAGGTAAACTAAACTGATGGCCGATATCAGAACAAATAAATCACATTTGCGGCATTACTGAGAATAATTCCACGCTGGATCTACACTAAGAAAGCCATAGAGTCAGGTAGTTGCGATAGGCAATGTTCCCTGCAGCTGAAAAGATGTTTTTTAAAAAAAAAAAAGAAAGAAAGAAAAGAGGGGTGAATGTGTAGATGGGGCACTCGGACTGTCATTATAATGCGAGCAGATCTAAGTCCAAGAGAGAACAACAAAATCTATCACTAAGTGAAGACACTATGGGTCCTGAGAGACAGGCACTAATGAATGACACCCATCAGCAAATGGGTGAGACAGGCAGGGTCTAACATAACTCATACAGAATACATTATGTTACCATATGCCTTCCTGCTGTAAGCCTACAGACACCGACATTATCATCAGCAACAGGTAGGACCACTATGCTCATGGCAATCCCTGGATCACAGTTACAATGACTGCTACAACTAGTCTTGTCGACTACATCCTTCCCATTTCAAGGAACAGATGCAAAAAAACATGGTTTTGGTCAGCTTTTGATGTACATAATAATACCAATGTAATTACATGAAAATTTCTTCTTGCCAGGTTAAAGATCACCCCTAAATTTCCATTTAAAAAAAAAATACCGAAAAATGCAACAACAGTGAAAACTGCCGTAGTCAGGCGGCAAGTAGGAAAAAGTACAGTCACATTTTTCATGCATCACAGAAATTTAATATTTTAGAAAATGAAATGCTGTCTGTGAAACATTGTTTAGTAGTTTCTTTTGCTGTGACAGAGCTTTTTCATTGTTTAGTAGTTTCTTTTGCTGTGAAACTGTTTGTCTCACTGAAGATGCAAATACCTGACTTAATTACCTGCTACTTTTGAACTGACTAGACCTGAGGGTGGGTGTGTTCTGATTCAGGATCCGCAAAGGTTGCCTCCCTTCTCCAGCATTATCACCAGCTGATTCTTATGAGAAAGAGAGAATAAAAGAAGACAAGTCATGCAGTTATTGAAACATTGTAACCAAAGAATCTAATGCACAATTTTTTAGTCAGTTTGAAAACTAAATAAGCCATCTAATCTGACATAAACATGATCCATTTAAGTAATTTGTCATGTACTCTTGAAAGAAAAACATTTGAACGATAACAGATTATTTAACTATCTTTAAGCCACACTTTGAAACATAATGTCTAAGCAAAATTATTTTCATCTATTTTGGGTGACACAAATTAGTTTCTTAATTGTGTTGTAAACAGGTGAAACCAGCCCAAAAATTTTGAAGATGCGAGTTTTTAAATTGACTTTGCAAAACAAGAGGATCAGGTATTCTTGTAATTTATTCATCAAATAGGACTGTTTAAATCCCTGAGCAGGAAGGATAAAATGAAAAAATAGAAAATAGTTTATACAGTGTTTATCCATTAAAAAGACAGAGCTAGATACATAATCCTGACCTTTTTACTAAAGGGACCAAGTTATTGGAGCAAGATGGAAAATGTTGTTCACATCAAAAACAAAACAAACATTTAGCAACTGCACTATAGGACAGAATTTAGAAACTTACTAAGAGTAGCTCTATCAGACTTGTTTTGTAGACTGAAAAAGGCATCGTTCATGAGGCCATTGTCTGAAAATTTGGGAGCTTTTGTGATACCATCCATCGGTTCATCCACACTGAAAACAGCAGAGAACAGCAACTGAGCGTTTTTATTTTTCATAGAACATAATGTTGTTATGGTACTGAAACATTTTCTTGATTCCAAATTTAGCACTCAACATGCATATATGATGTAGTACTCTGCAGTATCTGTGTCTCAGAAAGAGAGTGAGACACAAAAAAGAGAGTGAGAGAGACAGAAAAAGAGAAGTTCTGTCAACATGACCATAATTTATATGGCTATATAGTTAATATTGCATAATATTCAAAACGCCAGTCTCTACAGTGCTAAATGTTATACATGTATTTTACCTTCACAGCGTCCAAGAAAAGCTTTATTTTTAAAATTAGCCTTGTCTACAGCTCCATAAAACCATTTAATAAACTGGTGATGGGTCTGCATACAAACCAAGAAACACCAAAAAACCTTACAAAGAACTAAGCAAAACAAAATAACACATGAATCTCAGCACTATTTGTTGATCACTACAAAAGACGAATGAAAGTACCATTTGTTTATCACAGGAGTTGAGAAGGATTTGGGGGCAATGCTGTGGATTTCTTTGTTAATAACTGGGGACTTGACTGCATCTGCATAGGATCTGGGACCTGAAAAGAGATAACATGAGAAGATTCTTAAAAAATTAGCACGATACGACATAATTACAGTAGTCTCCATCTAAGAACCTGCTTTTGCTGCAAAACAGAATTTGTCCATAATAATATACCTGCTTAACAATTGCTCTGAAATTAAAAAAAATTGGCCTCACGAGCACTCATGGTGTAATTTCATGTCAAACTGTCCACTTGAGAGACAGGCATGTGCTAGGCATGCGGTAAAATAGGGAGGAGGTGGAGAGAACAGGGATATAAGCAGAGGGAGTGGCGGCGTATGTTTGACTGCATAATCAGGTCACATGTGAACTAGTCTGTAACCATCTCTCTGTCTGCCAAAACATACGACAGTGCCCATGATTGGTTCTGTACTATAATGAGAAATAAGTTTAGCCTTCTGACTTATCAGTTGTTTTCGTACTTTAGTTGGTTTGGCTAATTTTGAATACTTGATTCACCTGCGTAATTAACATAGGGTATATAACATAGCCATCTCAGGGTTTCATTCTAGGATGATACCATCATGTGAAACTCATTCGATCTTTGAAAGAAGCTGGGCATTATTGATGAAATTATAAACTAAGAAAGGTAAAAAAAAAAACACACATAACAGACAAAACAGGGCTAACAACTAATCGTAACACTGCCAAGACAGTGATCAGATGGGTTGCCCAAACTCTCAATCCACCCAAGAGCAACCACCCCCTCTCCTTTTTTTTTTTGTCTCCCATGACCGAGTTCTTAGGTGAAGACCACTACACCAACTTCTTTGCATCAGATATGAAATAATATATATTTCTGTCCATACTTCCAAATTATCTTCACAAAAAAAAAGTTTTCTATTTACAGACACCAGTTTTTTTTCATCTGTTTTAATATATTCTCGATGTAGACTGCAATGAAACAACAAAATAAATCAGCAAAGGGGAAGAAAAGAATAACCTAGAATTAAAAGGGTAACATGGACACCGATAAGCACATAACATTAGGGGCAACGGAGAAAAGAAATTATGATGGTGAGATATGTAGGTTGATACCAATGATAGGCATCTGTACAAAAATGACAGCCATCAATATAAAATGACAGGCACCTAAACAAAGCAGGAGTCTGAACAAAACCATACCCATCTAAACTAGCTAGAGACATCTAAACAAAACAATTTAACTCACTGAACACTAATGCCCATTATAGTCATCCTACAGAACAAATACAACCCTGACACTGACTACAGCCAATGTGAGAAGAAAAAAGCTACAACTGATGGGAGAGGAGCAAAGCTTTTATAAAAAAAAAAAAATAAACTATACAAGTCGACTCATTTCTAAATGTGAGAACTGGCAACCATTTTTCTTTCCAGAAATGAAAAAAAAAAAAAATTCCACATGAAATTATGAATACTGATGACAGCTGTTTTTGATAAGTTATATCAATCGCTTCTCTCCCACCTTTACATCATTACAATCCACATCAGCTCTCTTATTTTATTCAAGTCTAGTCTTGAGTGAATGTATTTTATGCATATGATAAGTTATTGCACGGAAAAAAAGATGAACAATACATTTTTGCTTCTCATTTTGTCCTTCAATTGCTGGCTAGATCTACACCATAGATATAGATCTACTGTTTTAATTCTTTCCCAAAAATTCAAAAAGTGATGACTTTCTATCTAGTATACAGAAAAAATTATCCAAGATAAAAATAAACAAGAAAACATACTGACTGAAACAAGGACATGCTGAAGTACTTATGTGTGCAAAAAATCAAGGCATAAGCTTATTTATATAGCTTTAGTAAATAATAATGTGAACAGTTTAAAAATGCCCAGTGTACAGAGGTTAACCTTGCAAGATCGGGGTTCAGTGAATTTATACGATACAGAAATGTAAACATACAAACTTTCACAAACATGAGAAACATGTGAAATCTTTTTCCTGAGAGAAAAAATTGTATGAAAGAAAACAACTTTAAAAGTTTCCTAGAAAAGATATCTACTAATACCATGAGATGTTATCACAAAACATTTAAAGAAGAAAACAAACAATGGTGCTCACTTGTTGAACAAGAGCTTGTATGGGCGTTGTTGGTATTGAGACACTGGGCAGGGACCGGCCAGATTTTTACTGGGTTATCTGACACACCTGGAGCTGTTGACTCAAAGACGGCATTGTTCCCACTGCTGTTTTGTACTTGTGAACCAGCTGCAAGGGTGGACTTCAGCCCAACACCTCCTGTAAAAGGCAAATATCGACTAGAGGCCAGCGGAGAACTTGTCATTGCTTTGCCCACTGTTTGAGTCAGAGGAGTTTTCAGTTTGGCTGTGACTTGTTTGACACTGGACTCCATTGACGTTCGTCTCCCACCTGACTGTTTGTTCTCTTTGTCCAGTTCTCGTATGCCTGACATCCAGGAGGGAGCTATGGTTGTGCCAGATGGTTTAGGCTGATAGCGAGACAGTACAAGATGTTTGTTCATTTCCTCAGTTTTCCCATCTGCCATGAAATCAAGTTTCTGAGGCACAAATGGTCTCTCTGCTGAGCTGGGCCTGGCTCTACTGAAAGATGGTGTGGGTTTCACTTGGGATGAGTTGCTGTGGAGCATTGATGAGAATGCCTCTGTGTCAGAGGCTAAGAATCTCTTGGCTGCATCAATGATAGGTGTGTTGGGCAAGGCAGGTTTCAACACTTGAAATGTATCATTTAAATTGTCCGTACTAGAATTTTCTTCTTCCACAGACCCCGACTCTGGCAGCTGAGATCCTGTGTGACCCTCCGTCGCTTGCGATTTATGTCCCCACAGACTCAGTGTCGCTTCAGCGTCTATGTTTGGCAAACTTGAACTAGGGCATAATTTTGGTCTCAAATTTTCCAGTGTTGGAATCCTATCACCACTGTGTTTAACCGAATCTTCAGTTCTACTGCCTTGCATTTTCTTCACATCAAAGCTGAGGCCAGAGGCAGAGATTGTGGTATGAGGACTTTCACCATGTTTCAGTGTTTGAGCTCGACGTTTAGGACACATGTCTAGAGAAGCATTGAGGATTTCTACAGCATTCATGCCAGAGGTTTCTGAGAGATTAGGCGACTGACCAGTTTTTGGAACTGCCTCAACCTCTGTTGATTGTGGAGCTGGACTGCTGAGTTCCAGAGAGGAGCTGATGAAAGAGGACTCCATGCCACATATGTCCTTATTGTTTATATGATGACTCTGTGAACAGAGAACAAAGCTGGAGTTAAAACCATTAACAAGTAATTGTAACCCAGAGCTTTCTGTGACAAGATGACACATGTCATGTTGCTATGCATTGTACCCATAACCGCCTCTTTTTGAAAGTAAGCAAGTATGAAAGCATTTCATCAAATTCATAAGAAAATGTGACCTCCTGTTCTGTAATTCATGATTAAACACATGGAAAAGACATGAGAGCTCTGCTTGATATACTTTTTCTGTGTGAACAACAACAGTTTGTGCCAAATACTTTTAAAATCTACCCAAAACTTAAGGGGGGGAGCGACTCTTATTTTGACCATTTTGGCTCAAAATATCGATTCTGAGATAATAGCATATTCTGAAA
>JBCEWB010160590.1:0-10462 GCA_039654565.1 Peronia peronii
AATATTATACATGTATTAAGATGATGAAAAGGTCAGGCTAAACTCCTGATATAGGCCGGCATGTTGACTAGTGTTTACTGTTTAGTACTGCTTACATTTGGTATGAGCTCGTGCTGTAGAATTGGAAATAAAATTAAACAAAACCAAAACAATGAAGCAACAATTCACTATGCTGCATTATGCAATAATGTAGATCTAGTCACTTCACAGCAGCACTGCCAGCGTTTGTGAAGAGGGGAGGAAGAGGGGGGGATAAGCACGGGCATTGAGCAAAGGCAAGGCAAATCCACACGTGACTGCGATGCGACTGAGCGAGCATGCGGGCAGACAGACCAGACGCCTATTATTAGCAAGGAGTTTAGATCTAGATCTACAAAGCGGCTCGCTGTACAGAATCGCTGCCCTTGATGAAAACGGATAAACATTCAGTTGTCTGAGCCAGTTATTACAAAGTGTCTCTTCTCGTGCAAGTAGGGCCTTGCAGGCAGGATTTCAGACAGATTAACTGTTACCACAGATTGACACTCATTGGTAGACTCGAACTGTTAGCTCTAGCTATCAAGCTGTCCATAAAAAAGCTGAAAAACCAACGACTAGATCTAGATCCGTCGGTCACCGCTGGGTCTTCAACTGGTTCAAGTTCCGAACTGGTGGTGCTCATTAACTACGACAGACTACACTGCAAACTAAGCTTGAAACATGGTTAATTATACTGTCATGTGTTGGTATTCAAAGATGTTGACATGATTCTATTCCTTAACAAACTATGAAAATAAAGCAACAAAAACATGCAGAAAAATTAGAGAAGCCATTGAATGAATGAATATGGGAGAATTTTTTCTTGAATGCATGTAGATCTGGATCTACATGTATTACGATGTTGCAAGAGTCGGACTGTCCTTGTATTAGTCAGCATGTTTAGTAGTGTTTAGGACTGTATAGTATATGCTTGTGTTGTAAAATTGGCCATAAAATTAAACAAAATCAAAACAATGAAACAGCAGTTCATTATGCTGCACTAAGCAATTAGATCTAGATCTAGTGCTAACGGCCTGGGTTTGTGATAAGCTGGAGGAGGGAGGGGAGGGAGGAGAGAGAGGCTAGGCGTGCGTGCCGTCCTCAAGCGGGGCAGACACAAAACTGCGATTGAGCGGGCAAGCTGGCGGACGAGACCAGTCGTGTATTAAACTTAGATCTATTAAGGTAGCCAAGCGGCTTGCTGTGCTAGGATAGATCTAATTCAAGAACAGAGATTAAATTTCAAGTTGCTGCCCAGATGAAAACGGATAAAATCCAGTTTATAACCAGTTATTATGAAGTGTGTAATTCGAAAATCCAGTTTATCAAAATCCAGGTCGATGCCCAGCATTATTGCCAAACCTCCTGGAAAAACCATGATTTTCCCGCATTTCAAGCGAAATCCCAGGAAAAGTGCTTAAAATCCCGGGTTTCTCATAAATTTAACAATAATAATAACAACAATGAAGAAAAACACCGAATTAGCAAAACTACAAACTTTTTTTGCTTATTCGGCAGTGCGACATCCAGAATGTAGAAGGGGTGGTTGCAGCGCCTCAATATAACCGGCTCAGTGTCTGCCCAGCTAGTAGGTTCCCTGACTCCAAAGGATGAAAGCCGACCGGCCGTCTACGGAACCTTACGATGTGCAGCAAGTTCGATGTCGCACAGCGATGAGAACTAGTATAGATTTCTCAACTCCTATCCAACCCTGCTTTCCTTGTCATCACATCAAAGCCCTACATTTTGAACAAATATTGTGTTCCACTAGTTTGGGGGGGGGGGGGGGGGAATTATAGAAACGTGGAAGAAATAGATATGGATTATACTGCATCCTAGATTGCAATAATTATTGATTTCGATCATGCTGGATGTCACCATAAATTCCACTTTGGTTTTCATGTCGTACTTTCACTGTCATATTTTATACTGATATACCATACAATATGTACATGATATGTATAGATCTAGACCAGAGTATTCTGTGGCGTTTATTTTCAAACTATCAAATAAGCCAAGGAATTAACACTGTAAATAGTGACTGAATGTTTCTTTACATATTTCCTGGATTTTACCTTAATTAGAAATACTATGTATTTGACAATAATTATAAATATCTGCTTGTGCACAAATTCTTTGATTGGATACTGCAAAATAAGCTTTAGCATCGGATTCTTCTTAGTACGTAAAATCCCTGTTTTAGGTAAAAAAATCCCTGGTTTTTTAAGGAGAAATCTCTGATTCGACCATGATGGGGTTGGCAACCCTGCATATGGGCTTGTCCATGTACGCTTGATTATGCAGTCATAATAGATCAACCATCACATCTACTCAGCTACCTTTTCTCTCCACCCCCGTCCCCATTTTACTGCACATCTATGTGCATTTCTCTTCAGTAGACAATCTGATGTGGAGTTATACCAAAAGTACTTGCGTGTCTTGGCCCAACACCGGGCTCTTAGGCAGATTTTTTATTTGGTAGCAGGTTCTTAGAGGGATAAATAATAGAGTAAAAACTGGATTAAAATTTGAGAGAAAAGTATTTCACAAAACACTTTCAAATCTCATACACACAACATATTCGTTCGTTTTGAATTACCTGTATCTTCACCATGATCCTCTTCTTCAACATCATCCACAGCATCACTAGATGGACTGTGGAAATAAACCAAATAAGATCTGGATTAAAACTTCAGTTGCTAAGCTTCATCAGTTTATTTGGTCAAGTTTTAAAATATCAAGCCCTTTTGATTCACATCTTGAACTAGTTTTTTCTTCTTCTTTCTTGTGCCTGCTGATTCCTTGAGGAACATAGGACCATGATAATACTCATCCAGCGCACACGATTCTGGCAGGGCCTCCCCAGCTTGGCCTTTGTTATTCCAGCGACTTCCACTTCAGCATTGATACCCCTGCACCAAGTCTTTCGGTCAGCCCACTTTCCGCTTTCCTTGCGAATTCCAGTCTTAAAGCCTGCCAAGAGACATTGGAGACAGGCTTTCGTAGCGTGTGGCCAATCCAACCTCATTTCTGCTTCTTGATCTCAGTTTCAATTGAGGCTTGTCTCATCCTGTCCCTCAACTGTTGTTGGAAATGACTTCTGGCCACCTGATGTTGATTATGTTTCTGAGACATTTGCTGGTCAATATGTGTAGCTTACTGGTGTTGGTCTTTTTACCTACCATGTTTCTGCGCCATACAGTAGGACAGACTTCATATTGGTGTTGAATAACCATATCTTGTTGTGGAGTGAGAGCACTGTTGATCTCCAGATTTGTCACAGGGTGTTAATGGCATATCTTGCTGTGTTGGTTCGGCATTTGATGTCTTCATCCGTCCCCCCCATCTTTCCTGACTACATTGCCCAGATAAACAAACTTGTTGACTTCCCTGACATCTTCTTGGTAGAGTCGCACTGGATCTTGCTGCTTATTCTTATGACTTCGGTCTTCCTGATGTTTATTCTGAATCCAGTTTCCTCAGCTTCTTCTGCAACACAGCATAGCTTCTCCTGTACATCTTGCTGTTTGTAGGAGATGAGACTGATGTCATCTGCAAAGTCCAGGTCCTCTAGCTGCTTCATGAAAGTCCACTGGATGCCTGTCCTCCAGCCTGCTGCAGGCCATCTCATGACCTAGTCAATTGCTACCAGGAAGATTGTTGGTGAGAGTAAACAACCCTGGCAGACCTCCGGTTTCTATGGAGAAAGGCTCCATCAGCTTCCTGTCATGGATGACTTGGCAGGTGATGTCTTCATACAGTTGTTGGGTGATGGTGACGAACTCTGGTGGAAAGCTGTAGTGGTGCATCAATCTCCAAATGACATCTCTGTCAACACTGTCAAAGGCCTTCTGAAAGTCAATGCAGACTGTGCACAGGGGGTTTCCCATGCCAGGGACTGCTCAATGATGATCCCTAGTGTCACAATGTGGTTCATACATGATCTATATTGGCAGAAGCCTGTTCATCCTGAAGTGTCTGGTCAAAAGCGGTCTTCAGTCTCTCTATGATGACTCTTGTCAACACTTCCTTGGAATGGACAGCAGCATGATTCCCCCACATTTGTCACCGGATGATAGGTTTCCTTTCTTTGGCAGCTCCACGAGGTGGCCTTTCTTCCAGTCTTCTGGCACTCTCTCCTACTCACAGATCTTGTATAGGATTGGGATGTAGCATCTCAGTTTAAGTCTGGATGTCTGTTTTCAGTGCTTCCGATGGAATTCCATTGGGACCCATCGGGACTGCTGCCTTGCCTGACTTAAGTCACTTGATGGCCTTGGTTATCTTTGTCTTGGTTGGGGGATTGATGTTGAAGTCAAGGAGCTCAGTTGGTGATGGGATGTCTGATGGGGCTGGTGATGCAGGTCTGTTGAGTATTTCCTTGAAGTACTCAGCCCAATTTGTTCTCTGGTCCTCCTCATATGAGACGGCCTTCCTGTTCTTGTTCTTGACAGGGCAACTGGGGTTACTGGTCTGCTCGGAGAGTGTTCTGGTGATCTCCCTGCTACAGTCTCTGCTTCTTCAGTCAGCTCTTTGAGAAGGTTTCTCTTCTCTTTCCTTGCATTTATTTTCACTTGCCAATTCATCTCCCAGTAGCGTACTACAAGTTCTTCCTTCTCTTCTTGCTGGTTGATCTGGTCTTTCAGATGTTTTCTGTCTGCGATCAGTGTCCATGTCTATGTTGCTAACCATTCTTTGTTTCCCTGTCTTTTTCCCCAAAGCTGTTTTGCATGTAGACCTACAGGCCTCTAACAGACTGTGCCACTGCTCGTCCACTGTTTCCTCTGGTAGTACGGAAAGCACACTGAACTTGATCCTTAGCTCAATCTTGAATTCTTCTACACTCTCTTTCAGGCCGTGTACATTGAATTTGTGTAATGGTCTTTCTGCCTGGTTGTTGTAAGCTTTAAGCTAGGACTTGAGTACTGCCATAATCAAGTGATGGTGCGATCCTACTTCTGCTCTGCCGTTCACCCTGATGTCATGTGGGCACTGCCTCCACTTTCTGTCGATGGTGATGTGGTCAAACTGGTTCTTGGTCTTGCCGTCAAACAAGATTTATCAGGAATGTCAAACTGTTTTCACAAAAAAGTTGGAAAATTTTTGCCCCCCCCACCCCATTTTGTCATGCTGGTCAGGTGCTGTCTGATTATGTAAGGCACTTCTAAAAAATCTACTAAATATAGGCTTTTCAGGCTAGAAGTCTGCATTTTTTTTTAAGAGAAGTTTGCAAGTTTTCACAAGATCCTGGGATCGGACTATAAAATTATACAACTGGTGGAAATTTCAATAACTAAAAAATCCCACAGGCAGTGCCGTCAATCGAGGGTTACTAGATTCTAAATTCTAGATCTAGATCGTGAATAACGGCCCTCTTACATTAGTCTTTCTAAGACCATGAGCACATTATTTGTTGTTGTCCGTACCCTGATGTGCTGATTTTCCATCAACAACTCTCACGCGACCACTGGGCTACATGTTGTCGGGTGTGAGGAATTAATCGCTCCAAACTTCGAGTTCGATCTTCAAACAGCTGCCAAACAGCAGTTCGACTCTCGACTGAAGCACGCACAAAACTCTATCGTACTTCCAGCTTCAGTGTTGTATCACAAATTATTAAATCACAACTGTCTTGTGAGTTCAGCAAAGGTCAGCAGTTGAGCGGCCAAAAGTAGGAAATTCAGTGACAACCAAAAAAGTCGGAAGTTTGACATCTCTGGTGTATATGGTCTTGTGGATAGTTTTATAGGGAAACAGTGCCTCCAATCACCAGGTCATTGAAGGTACAGAACTCTGTGAAGAGTTCGCTGTTTTCATTCTGCTCTCTGGTGCCATGTCTGCCCATGACGAGTTTTCTGTCTTTGTTGTCTGATCCCACTTTTTGTATTTAGGTCTCTGATGAGGATCTTCAAGTCTCTCTTTAGTGTTCTGTCCATGGTTGCTTGGATCCGTTCATAAAATTCTTTGTCCTCTGTAGCTGATGTGTTTGTGGGAGCATAGCATTGTAAGATGGCGACTTTCCTGCCCTTTGAGTTCAATCTTGCTAGTGTTCTAATGCTTGTCACCATTGCTATTGTGGATAAACTGACATGTATGGAATGGAAGAAAGCAAGGTGCATTAGAATTACAGCACTAGGAAGAAAAATCAATCAAATATGAAATATCAAACATTATCACTCAGAATTGGGGTTGAGAATTTATTTACACTTCGGGATATGGAACATGTAAAAAAAAAAAAAAAAAAAAAAAGCAAATGCATGTATACTGGGAAGACCTCCAAAACAATAAATTAAATCTTTATAGCACTTGAATTTCAAGTCCAAACACAATAACCGTGCTCACTATCAAGTAGGGTCTTCAATGCATTTGACCAAATGTTAAGACCTCTTGAAGTCTCTCAGTAGGTCTGTGCATAATCGATCACAACTGTCATAGTGGCCTAAGTTACAGTAATCAAAATTTCAGTAAAGGCCGACCATGAAATAAGCATCCATTGCCTAATATGATATGGCATGTTGTCTGTCAAGCTGTGCAAAGCAATACAGCAATTTACCCCACCTTCATGACCAGGTGTCTGTCATCTATATGTATTCACGTGAGATTTCTTTTTCACTTTTACCGCTGCCATAAAATTTCACTGACACTGGCTATGTAACATACAATTAGTGAAAATAGTAGAACACAAGAGTTCAGAAAAACCTGATGGGATTTCCAGCCAGAAGTGTGAATACATTACAGAACTATTGGTGATCAGTCTTTGGAATCATCTGACCAATATTTCTTACGAACAAGGTGCTAGCTAGGCATAGCAACACTAGGTGTACCTTTATTTGACACTCCTTTAAATCTCCTCCACCCTCCATCCCAGTTGTGACATTTCATTGGTATCCTAACTGAAAGTACTGTTTTTCTAAAATGTCAGCTAGTCAAGTAATCACCAGTTTTAAATTATGAGAATAACAGAGTAATATTATATTTGGTGTCAAACTGCATTAGAATTTGATGTCCACTTCATTTGAGAAGTTAATTTGTGATATGAGTTTTTTGCACCCCACTTTCTGTTTAAACTCACTCAAAGGCCAACTAAGCAAAATTCAGACTGAGCGTGTGACAGGCTGTTGTGGGGAATAGGCCTATACTTTAACTGGGTCATAGTCGACTACGGTCATAACCGTTTGATACTGAAAGTCACACATACCAAACAAAACTCAGGCTGAACATCTGCTTTAGTTAGTGATAAACTTTAATCAGGTCACAGTCAACCAGATCCAAGGTCATACCTATCTGGTGGTAACATCACATCTGACAAAAAATGAAAATATTTTAACCAATTGCATGACCAGTCATACAGTCTAATAATGAATTCACTATAGCTCACGAAAATCTTCGGTTATGCACAGGCCTATTTTTAAATCAGATGTTCACCAACTCTTGCGCATTTTTTTTTCTCACTGCTAAGGTTCACTTACTTTTCAGGTTCTGCCATGCTGTGAAGTGATCGTCCTAGAAAATAAATTTGAAAATAGCATAGTTAGTAGATCTAGGGCAGAAACACAAGACAAAATATTCTAGATTTAAATCTAGATATCTAGATCTACATGTTTCAGGATTCTGATTCTTAGCTTGTTCCTAGCTCATTTCAACATTTAGATGTATATTTAGGTCTTCAATTGGTAGTTCAAAATCTAAAGCTAGATCTAGATCTTGGGCACTACTTTTTTTTTTTGCAGTCCCGGTACAAATGGGACATATTGATACTGTGATGTTTATGCTTGGTCACTTAAAGCTATAAGAATGTATTCCGTATACTATTAAATTTCATGCTATTAACAATCCTGTTATTGACAAATGAAAAATATATCGAGTTGAGGCCTTCCAATTATCTACGGGTGTGATTACGATTGTGCAGTTATTTTTTTTTCAGTGCGTACTCTTTTTTCCTACTTTATACATTTGTAAAACGGCCAAAACGCTTTTTCACTCATTGGCTAGCTAAGAATACGAAAAGCTAAATCATGACAGGAAACGACCATAGTCACATATAAATATATGTTAAATATTTATTCATAAGCTTGGTATAGCTTCCTCCTACACCTTGCTGCCTTTTCCTGCAGATCTGGAATCGAGGAACCACATTTGGGACACTAAGCTCTTCATGGAAAAGAAATCATTCCAGCTTTCAAGTATGACTGCTTAGGTTTCTTTATGAGTGTTCTGTGTGACAGATATCCATTTCCCATGTTTGGGGTGTCCCATAGCTGATATAAAATTTGTATGTTTGCCACAATGAAATTACCATGTTCCACCGTGATCCATCTGAATGATACCCCATATGGGACACATCCCTCAAATGGGACAGTGTGGAACCCAATATGGGACACCTACAATTTTCAACCCAATGAGTTAATAAATCATTTTAACAGTATTACTATACCACTTTGTTTTGTCTAGACCATTCAAAGTTAAAAGGGTTTGGGGTTTTGTTCATAACATTGAATGACAAGTAACAGTATGCTGCACCTATCAGCTGATGGTAACCTACTAACTGATATGGTACACCTGCTGAGATGGTACACGCACAGTCTCCACACAATTGACATGAAACTATAGAGAATCGAAAACACACGGTAATGGTATGAAAATGACAACTGACATTTATATTTACCATTACAAAAATCACACATTTATTAATGACTCAATCTCTTCCAGTTTTTCCAACCAATTTCCCATCATTTGTACAATTCACATGATACCGTTTACAACACCTACCACACTCAACCCAATCCACAAATACATCATCCGTCGCACCAAAACAGCTATGACACACATTTTCATAGAAACCTTGTATACTGACCATTAACTGGCTATACACCACCAGCATTATAATACTTTATAAGTTAAAAATAGACCGAGATTTAATTTTAAAAGTTTGAAATAAAATTCAATTATTGAGGTTATTCTGTATTTAAATTATTTATTTTTATTACTAAGATCATGTTAGAGAATGACTATTGACAAGGGTTTATTTACAGTGTGGACAGATGGAATCCTCTAAATCCTGTTTTGGATAGTTCTCTTGGGGACATTGTACTGCTTAGAATTAGAAGCTTCCCTGAAGCCCAATTTCTTTTCTCTCACAGCAGCTTGTACTGCATCTTCAGAGTAAGACAATCGCTCTGATGATGCCATGATGCTGACAATAAGAACAGAAGCATTAGATCCTTCTAGAAATTATATTTTTCTTTTAATTTGATGAAAACTGAACCTCAAAATATTTGAATGCTGGTAATTTACAAAAAAAAAAAAAAAAATTCACAAATGCACACAAAAAATGTCCCACATAAGCATTCCAGAGATACGGAAACTGCTGGCCCATTTGGGTTCATCCCAGAAAACAGAGCTACCCCAAACTGGCCACCTTACAAATAGCCTCTACCTTGCACACAGTGGAAAATTAATTACTATTTCTGTATTTAAGCTGGCACTAAAGCGCCATGGTTTTGTTGTTACTTAATTTAGACTTTGGCAGCATTTACTATGAGATAGTTGTTTCCTGTAGCACATTTGTTAGGAAACTGATAAAAATGGCAGTGTCCCACGCTTAATTGCTTCGATTCAGAAACAAAATTTCTTCTCGTTTCTCTACCAGCTTCTCAATATCACTGCCAGAGCACATCAACACAGGAAATACTTGGGATGAGCGTGGCAAAATAAAAAATCAGCCAAGAAAAGTAGCCTAACCAAAATATAAGACAATAAACTGGCCACTGGCCCATCTATGAGGTTGGCCCATGAGCGGTTCCTTGACTCTAGATCTACATGTACTTTAAGAAATCAGAGATGTGATGTAATGTCTCCTTCCGTTGTCTTTCTCAACAAGATAATTATTGGGGTGGGGGGGGGTGGGGGGTTGCATGTATTCAAGTGCATTAGTGTGTTCTTTTCATGTTCTTTTTTTCGTTCATCAAGCTTAATAGTGTGGCATTACGACACTGCTAAATCTACGCCGTTTACGTGTAGTACTTTATTTATTAGCTTTACATCACATTGTCAGCTAAACTAAACACCACTAATAAATAATCAACCAAAAAAGTTTATTAGTCATTTGAAACACTCAAACAACACTAATACAGCCATAACTGACCGTAATTAATCTAGATCTAGGCCCTAGATCTACATCATTTTGTCTGTGCAAATCTCTAGAGACGTGTATTAACGGCACTTCCTTCTCACTGCGGTTCCAGTACAAATAGCATATGATGATATATGACCATTTGCCAAAACGTGGGGAAAATCCTATATCACTAATTGAAACTTCTGGCAAAGTATTAATTTTCATCATTTAAATTTCAAACTCTGCATGTGTTTGACAAAATGGATAAGAAATCAGCATGAGCTGTTTTGTAGGATGTGTTGGTCTCTTTGTCTTGTAAATGAGTTAATT
>JBCEWB010160601.1:0-10462 GCA_039654565.1 Peronia peronii
TATCACAATCAAAGAGTACACAATAAATGATGACTTTGTATGACAATTTATACTCCAACCTCACTCCATGGACTGATTGTTAAACAATGAAAGCAAAGACTACAGGGCAATGATTTTAGTAGTAAACACTCTCAAATGAAAACAAATCTCCAATATTTTTCAGCAGCTACTTGAAACAGAAATCAGAGAAAGAAAATTTCTCCACATCAAACGAATGGCACGTAATACAAACATTTCCATCAACAATGTTTCTATTTCTAGTTTTGCTAATCTAAAGTCTAGCCCCTATAAATCTACTTTTGTATGTAAACTATTTATTTTTTTTATTAGCATGTCTTATCATAATTTCTACATGAAAAAAACAAATGCTGATACTTTAAGAGATTTGCTCAATACTGAATGCACTAATTATTATATATTCTACTCTGTAGGTGCTAATGAAATGTGATGATGTTTTTGTTTTCAACATGTTTTGACATTGTTTTCAACGAGGAAACAAAGACAGAACTACAAGACAATAGTCTGCAATATTCTTCACAGTGCTTTGTTCAATGAAGACTCACTGAAGACCTTGTGAACCCAAATGAATCTGCAAATTTAATAAGTGGGGGAAAAAAAAAAAAAAAAAATATATATATGAAAAGTCTTCCCCTTATGTATTACCATTCGTATGAAGACATCAGAAAAGGGACATATTTCTCGTTTTCCTCCCAATTTATAATCTTGCAGTTTACATACCAGGAACTTAAAGACCATTTTATGAAAACTACTGCTTAAGGAGACCACAACTGATATATGCTTACAAAGGCCAAGTATTAACTTCTCAATCGACCACCAATGTTCAATAATAATGATCTAGGACTGAATGCTTGGAAAGAAAATGGGTGTTAACTTGTATGGCATAATCATTTCAAACTGAGATTTCAGTCCCAGACGACCACTGAAAAAGATTGGTTTTGTTCACTAAATGTTTCTCAGCATGTTTCTTAGCTCTAGATCCATACTTTATTCTTCGGCAGCACAATTTTTTTTTTCACTTGCTTGCCTCAGCCTCTTATGATCAAAGAGATATATCTTTAGCCATTCAACCATCACAGTATTTTGACAAGTGATGCACAAACTGGAGAACACACTAATAGACAGACAGCTGACCATGAATGTATTCAGACTAACACACATATAGACACACAAAACTACAGTAATTTGCGTACATGAATTCTAAAACTCGGGAGTTTCACTGAGATTGTTTTAATGCAAAATAGCATGTCTCAAAGACATTTATTAATTACTACACAGATATATTGAAAAATGATACAGTTTGGGGGTCTATGGGATGAAGAACGTGTGTAAATACATATTTGTAATATTGATGATCCAATACTCATTGATACTGAGCACGAAGAAATAACGAACGTGGCAACACGATGAATTAAAATCTTCCGCAGTTAGTTACACTTTGACAGTGGCTTTTTTTTTTTTTTCTGTTCAGTTAAACAATATGTAATGAGTTCCTCCTTAAATGACAAAAATGCAGTTTGCTCACAAGATATCGTCACATTCTGTGGCAAAGTATGAAGTACAATAACTGGGTTTTGAAGGCATTAAGAGCATTCAGGTAACTTCCTCATCATACACTATATTTCAACAGTTTTATTGAGATTATCATGATACTACATTCAAAGATACTTACACATAAACTGAAATATAAGTTGAAGAAAAAATGTTTAAAAAAAAAATATACAGAAACGAATCCAGAGATTGCAATATTACAACACAATATAAACTGCAGTAATATACACATCAAAATAAAGACCTGTCTTTCATTGACTCATCGCCTCCTCCTCTATTTACTCCATCTGTAAAAACATCGATAACCCGTTATATTAGATTTTTAAACCACAGGAGTAAAACATCGCAAGTATGTACACTTCTAGTATCACAATAGTTTGGATGGCTTGTCCTCCTCACCTGTGCTGAAACATGTACAGGATGAGGAAGCCAGGTCACATTGCCCTTTCCCTCACCTGATCCATCCGCCCCAGATAACAAGGGCGCGGATAGCAAACACTGCGGGTCAACTGGCAGCACAAATATACAGAGAGGAAACAAAGCAAAGTTGAAACAAAACTACACCACTTATTTTTTTTTACAGCATGGTTTTATATATATAAATCGACAAAGAAAGTTTTCCCATCAGCATTCAAGTCCTGTATTGTCATCGTAAAGGTCCTCTCACATTTACATGAGGGCTACTGAAGAAAACTTGTCTCTGAAACAAACTTTCACCAGTTGGATTCTTAATTCCGTTGACTCATGGAATGGACCCATACAACTGACAAATGTGACTTTGCACCAATATGAAGATGGTCTCCAGACAGCAAGTGCTAAATTTACTGAACCACGTCCATTCACCAAAAATCAGCCCCTACGTCTTAATCTGTCTCTGATCTTTCCACATCTGAACAGATTGATCTATTTCAAGTTTCCTATACACAAGAAACTCCTTCGGTCCGAAATTTCTAACATTCCTCCATGTCACTGCTTGGGTGCATCAAACAGATCGGCGAGCTGTGCCGGAGCTGCACACAGGCCCTTAATTCTCTCTGATCTTTGACAGCGAAACAAAGATGTCAGTTTTGAAAAAAAAATTTAACAAATATAAACAAACGAAACCTATGGACAGCTGGAATGATCAGCAGACATCAAATACTGTCAAAATCACTGTGGGAACTTTGCTCCCACCACAAGATTAGCAAATAAATATACTGCTATATATATATATGTATACTATATATATATATATATATAAAAATATTTTTCAATCCTTACTTATATTCCAAGCTGTCACAATAAAATATTTTCTGCAGAACATTATATGTTCAATACCCAGATTGAGAATGCTGATTTCTGTGACTACATTGATAAATTCTCTTTAGAAAGGCAATAATTGTGAGCCTAGCAATTTATCCACCGTTTGTGTGTCTAAGATCTTTACTTGAGACCTGAATGTAACCTCAAATGAAATTAGTACACCAGAAAGAAAGCTAGGACACACCTATATTAACTGTAAGTAGCCATGCTTGTTAATTTACACTCTCTAAAAGAACCATGAGAGTGAAAGCGCTCTATCTACTGATCAACATGCTGTGTCAATTCAAAAGTTCAGGAACTGAGATAGTGGGGGCAGACAGCTTTGCTGAGAAGCAAAGAGTTCACACATCTGAGTATGTGTGAAAGCACAGGGTATCCATCTCACATCCGCTAGGGTTTCAACTCTGTCTAGTGAGCCATTTTTTCAGCCAGCTTCCCTTTGCCAAGACCACGACATGGAAGACAAGCATTGTAAATAAGGGAAAAAAAAATTCACTTTCTCTCTTGTTATTTTAAGTTCATTGTCCCAGTGACGTCCCTTCTGCCTCCAAAACAAAATTCAACACTCTATCTTTAGACTTTGTTCTGTCTTGAGTGAGTCAGCATGACTCAGTACAGATTTCCCAGCCAGTCTCAAAAATTGACTTGAATCGGAAATTGGTGTAAGCTGTTTGCACACATACAGAGTTAACTTTTATTCTGAAGACAGCAATGTCGCTGAATGAGAAGGCAGAGCTGGGACTAAAACTGATTAAGAGATACACTGTTTTTGCATACAAACTGTTTCATTGAGAACTTTGTCATTTGGGGGGGGGGGGGGAGCATCCAAACATGAACGTATCTAGCTATGTTGATAGACAAATGCAGAGTCACAGTACAATGCTGTGGCAGGATATCACTGCTTCCAATTTAAACATATGAATTCAATGCAGTTATTTCTATCACATTTGCTTACGTGTTGAGACAAAATAATACAGACAAGTTCTCTCTCCATTGATCCTATTTTTGGCATAAACAAACCGCTGACATACAGCACTTTGAGCCAAATACAGTATTCATTACATTTCACAACATCACAATACTGTATATATTCACCAAAAGTTCTAATGTTCTTGTTTGTTGTTTTCTGTTCTGGGTCATAAACTTCTAAGTTTTTCTTTTAAACGATTGCCAGTTCACTTTTGACTTTTTGTTCTCACTTTCAAATCCACAGCTAGGCACAAGTTTACCTACATTCCTGTCTGCCAAACAAAAAGAAAAACCCCACCTGGTTTAACATTTCTCAAAATAAACCCACCTTGACCTTGCTCACAACTAAACTGATGATAACCTTAGTTAAAATCAAAATTTAAAGTTTCCATTAGAAATGAAAATGAAATTCAACCAACGTGAATAAACTGCATTATTTCAGACCTGTGCAATGCAATGTTTATTTCTTTGACTTGAGCTTCTCTTAAAATTGATATATAAAATCTGCATAAAATATACATAATCAACTATGACAGCCTTATGACAGAAAGAAAAATGGCCTGTATTTTGGGACTTTGATTTATACATCTGTAAACACAGATGTGTCAAACATCCCCAATACTGAAACTTTTCTGAGCAGTGTTCGAAATTAGTTCTGCATACAACGAAAAAAATCCAAGTGTCATTCCTATCATTCAGAGAGTTATTATCTTTTAAGACTATCACTTAGTTCTGCATACAACGAAAAAAATCCAAGTGTCATTCCTATCATTCAGAGAGTTATTATCTTTTAAGACTATCACTTTCTTGTTGGGCAGTTGTCCATAAATCACATTAAAAAATACTGTTACAAATCCAGGTTAGCAGCCTGTATCCAAAACTTGAGCTGATAATATCATTCTCTGTTCCAGAACTTTGTTACGTCTCTGGATCTGAGATCAGAAACACTGGAATTTCCTATTTTGTATCTCCAGAATATTCACTTTCCTTGACCGCCTCCGCTGCTGGGTCCCAGTCATGAAATCAGCTTTACATTTCATCCAGGGAAAACAAAACAAAACAGCTTTACAACATTAAAACATGTCTCTCTATTTGCAGAGATCTGTACTCTTTCAACATTCATCCAGGATTGGGCCTCACCCATGGATAAGGTTCTCCTCTTCTCTTCCATGAGAAAACAAAAACTGAGAACATGTTTGGCAGGCAAACTGGTTCACAGTGACCACAACACTGACGAAGCCACAACATCGGTTCTTTGCTCGTTTACAAATAGTGTTGCTGTTGTTGTTACTGAATAGTTTGTGTGAGATGACAACTCGAGATTGTACAGCAGGAATCAGCAGAGAATACCACATCTCTGGGGGGGGGGGGGTTTGAAGGGGACACAGAACTTCATCTGTCTGAAGTTTTGCCGTGGGGAAAAAGGGAAAAGGGGGAATGGCGGCAGAAGATGTGAAACGTAAATAGAACCTCATGTATGAAGTTTTGCTTTGGTGAGGAGGTAGGGAGGAAGGGAGGGGAGGGGAAGACAGATACAAAGGAGGGGAATAAGAGGGAATAGATCTTCCAGGTGTGGGACAGCTCTTATCCTTCCCCGAAGACAAATGCCAGGGTGCCCTAAAACATGGAACTGAGCCACAAAGGGCTGGGGAGATCAACACAGAGAGATGAAGGAGAGAAACACCTGATGTGGCCGTCAGCATATTCAGGGATGATGTTACTAAAAAAAAAAAAAAAAGGGTGGAGAGGAGGAAAATACTGGGACTGGCTCACTTATGGGCAGGGGTTGAAGAGATCTGAGGTGGGAGAGCTCACTATGGAGACAGGGAAGGTTCTGAGTGATTTGACATGGGAAGTGGGATGTGGGATGGGACAGCAAAGCAGGAAACTCTCTGTCATGGCCCAGCCACAGATAGATTGAAAACTAAAATACTGAAGTGAAGTGTGACGAGGAGGGGGGAAGGATTGGGGGGGGAGGGGAGGGGCCCTGGCTATACGGCTGTGGACTTGTCGTCCTCCAAAGGTGGGGGCGGTGCCGTCGAGTGCGCGGTGCTGGTAGACTGGAAGGCAGAGTTAGGACTCGGTGTTAGGGTGCTGATGTGGTGAGGCGGGGTGTGCGGGGCGGCTGCTGAGGGGGGCGGGCTCTCTGACTCCTCCGTGATGGGCTCCATCTCTGATTTTTCCATCACCTGTTCCTGTACAGGCAAGGGGGAGAAAAAAGGCAGACAGATGCATATTATACACTATCGAAAATATTTGTGTTTATTTATAAAGATAATACTATTGAAAGTACATACATATAAGGGTGTCATGTAGCCATAATTGTGCTGACACACCATAAACTTCAAACACAAACATACATACAAACCATAACTGTAAAAGGAACCTTCATTAATTAAAGGTGTTAGCCTTCTGTTCCATTCATTCTAAAAGGTATGGAAACATACTGATCCCTTATGTATGACGTATAGGTTTATTATGCATACTTTCGTCTACCTTTTCAAAAGCAGCAGAGCAAAAGTGTTCGCATATCTCCATCCCTTATTGCCAGCATAAAACAGGATAAAATGACGAATCGAAAAAAAGATAAAATATATATTTAAAAAAAAAAAAAAAAAAAGAAAAAAAGTCTGTTGACGGAGCTGTCATTGTAGTCTACAAATATTTAATGTTCATTTTTGAAAGGGAAGAAAAAAGGGAAAAAAAAAAAAAAAAAAAAATCCCTGCATTCCGCACTAGTCTACCTTAATACTTGCAGTTGAAGGGGGGACTACTGTGACAAGGGGGGCTTCACTCTCTGCGAGCGCTTTCTTCTGCTCCTCCTCCTCCTTCTTGAGCTGAGCAATCCAGTACTCGTAGTTGTCCTTCATGTTCTTGGTCAGCAGGCAGTTCACTTTCCTGAGCGGCTTATGCTCTTTCACATCGTTCAAACCTGCCGTAGACAGCATCAAGCATAACCAATCTTATCTTTTACCTTGTCTTCTACGTGGCAAACAAAAATGGCAAACGGTTGTGATAATCCTATTACTTCTCACTGCCAGACACAAGGGGTGGTAAACTTTTTCCTCTTTACACTATTTCTGCTCTTTGCTTGAAACATACATCACTGAAAAATTTTTCAAAAGCATATGACATAAAGAGAGTGTTTCCTCTTATTGATATAATTTAATCAAATTTTTTTGTGATCGGTCTTTCATCCAAACGTCAGAATGGCATCTCGGCTTTTAATTTAGGATGTACATCATATATCATACGCCTCGAAGAGGTTAACAACATCTTTACCAACACTGGACAGAGAGTTATGTTGGAAAATGATATACACAAGCTGGGATCCTGTAGTTTGGACTGTGAACTACGCAATTGGCATTCCCGACATTCCTGTATAATGCCTTCCATGAACATCCTGTGTATGTAGTGAAAAAATTTCAAGTTTCCTTGAATTGAAGATCTCAACCACTGAACCTTTGAACCTTATTACATTTCTGGTTGACTTCTGGTTGGGATTTAAAATTTTTGATTCTTTTTTTCATTTTTAATTTAAAATTTTTTTTTTTTTCTTTTAACAACAAAGAACGGTTGAGACAACCTCCATCAGGAGGTTGAAAGACGTATAAAGAATGTAATGTAACGGAAATGTGGGCATCACTGTTCACATCTACTAGACAAGAAAGAATTCCGCTTTCGTGTGACACAAGCATGAGACAGTAAAGAAATACAATCCTTTCCTGTCATGACATTTCAGTTTCAGTGACGTGTCTCCTTCCCTCAAGTCTCGTTTCACAGTTAACTCATTCCTATTGAAACAATTTACAGGCTCAGAATTCCTACATACAGATTGTACAGTTCTGACATTTCTCTTTTGAGAGAAACTTCTTGGTTTTTATAGGAGGACAATAACTTTTCTACACACCCTGAATTTGTTATGAATTTTATATTTACTAATTCCTAACACTTTATTTACTGTTTGATCTAATAAGAAGTATTCCAGACATTTCCATTAATATGGAAAACTATCTACAGGTGCCAAATTGAACACCATGAGAATGGCAAGCCATCATAAATGTTTCAGTAGATATCACAGGCGTGTTCGCTTACGAGTGGTGGAAAAGTGCCAAGCTGTAGAGCAGATTGTAAGAACGTTGTTGTTTTTCCATAGCGATATCTGCTCACAGACTGGCTTGTTTGAAATGAAATAAAAACCGCTGCAGAGATGAAGTCTTTTTCTTTTTATTGGTATACATTTTATTATTTAAAATGCCCGATCTTTGCTGATAGCGTCTGGTAAACATTCAGGTCCCGCAGCGCGATCTAGTGCCGAGCCAGCAAATTTCGCTCTTTGCATAATGGACCCCCTTGTTTTGTTTCGTTTTCCGCTGACGAAACAGCGTTTAACAGGATCGAAGGTCATATCATTGGAAAGGGGGGAATACCTCGGCTTGTCTATGATACCGGGAAGTGCGGAGTTACAAGGCGTTATCATCAAGAAAAGAGGGGCGTGAAAACTTTGAACTATAAACACAGGTCCTTTGGTTTGACAGTTTCCAGTGTTTCATGCACGTATTGAAAGGGAATCCATTTCTCTTTTAGAAAAGAACATTGCGAATAAATGTAATTGTTCTCTTGCAACCGGATTTGCAAAGAGAAATCATCTCCATAAAAACTTTTCTACCCATCAGCCGAGACATGAAAGTCACTCCCATGGTTGAACTCCCTCCCGAACAAACATCGGAACCCGGACTCACCATCGGCAAGATGGATTCTAAATGATTAAAGGCCATAGTGGATAGTGCTTGTCTTTAGATCATATATTCCCTTTTCATTTTTTAGATGATAAACAAATCTCGATATATTTTCACAACAATAATTCAGACAATGGCTCTGTTCTTCATTCCTGAGGGAGGCTCTCGCTGATTAGAACGGCAAAATACGATTGAGAATTTGAGCCATCAAGTTTATTTTATTTATTAAATATATCTGTGAAATCGACTTCTCTATAGAATTGTACATTGAGTTCTAATTATTTGCAGTAATAAAAGTAAATCTTTTACTAATTTAACTTGTGAATTTGTAAATTTTGAGATGGGTTGCAATCATAATATTCCAGATGACGGACCTCGACAATGACTAGATCTAGATCTAGATGGCTGAGAGATCTGGTATCTAGATCTAGACCCCTAAATTACTTTCGTGTTTAGATTATGAACTTGTTGGAGTTTCTTTGCAGTTTCAAAATTATTTGGAAATAATAGGCTTATTGATCTAGATCTACAGTTTTAGAGGGTCTTCTTCGTATTTTGCTAATTGAAAATATGGTATGTGCATACATTTGGTACCCCCCAATAAGTGTGCGCATCTCGATGTTGGTATTTGGGATGATTAAACTGTATGTTACTCAAAGAAAACATATTAGTGTTTTGAAAGTGTCACTCTATCGAATGTACCATTCGGATCAAATCTCAAGCGAGTTTACTATTCAATTATTATCGCCTTTTTAGAATAACACTTTGTTTCGGCTTTATGTAAGCAGAAACACAGATCTTTTATGCAACAGTGTTTTGTTCCAAATTTCTTATGGGTACATTCAATAGTTTTTGAGTCCACAAGCCTTTTATGGATTTTGTTGCAGATCTATGGTAAAGATTTCACTAGCTTTGGCTTTTAACCCTTTGGCACCTGGAAAAATTTCACGAGACTTATTATTTGTATAAGGCCAGTAGCTTTAAAATTAGGGCTTTTTGTCATGAGACAGTCATTCCCTGTGGCGAGTTCCAAGTGCAAAAGGGTTAAATGTACAGCTATCTAAAATTTAACATAATATTTCAATTTAACATGTCAAGATACATAAAAGTATGATGTTTCAGTTTTCTATCTTTAAAACTAGCTTGTCGATGTAAAAAAAATGTGTTTTTCCAATATTTTTCTGCCGACGTGCGAAATTTGTATTGCCAGATTTGATGCACTATAATGTAATAACTAATTGTCTGAGACTCTTGAAAAAAAACCTGGGTACTTATCCAGGCTATAACGATAATGTCATAGAAGTTACAAATAGACTGAAAGATACATTTTTATTTTATAAGCATCCCAACATGCCTTCTGGTTCATTATGTAAGGGAAAATTACGCTGATTTTGATTTTTTTTCAAAATGGAGAACGTTGTTGTGTCTCGACTTTTTATTGGTTTTCAATGGATTTTTTTTGTGTGCTTTTATTGTAAACATGTAATCAAGAATTACACAAGTTTTTATATGTTGTTTTTATGAAACAGCATTTATCACAGCCAGAAATATGCCCATTGTCAAACTCCCCTTTGTTTGAATTTTTTTTAAGTCCAGAAATATTTCAAAAATTCATAATTTTTTATTTGTTGATCGATTTTGATGAAACAAGCACCAAAATTCATGATTTGGAAAGGACTGTATGATTAAACATTAAAAAACAACATCTGAAGCATCTGAAAAAATCAGTTGTGGAGCCTACTATTCTGTCTGTCTGTCTGTCTGTCTGTCTCCCTGCCTGCCTGCCTACCTATCTATCTGCCTGCCTGCCTGTCCATCCATCCATCCATCCATCCATCCATCCATCCATCCATCCATCCATCCATCCATCCATCCATCCATCC
>JBCEWB010160612.1:0-10462 GCA_039654565.1 Peronia peronii
AGTCTTTCCGAACTAAAAGGTGGGGGGGGGGGGGGGAGGCGGGGGGGAGGCGCGGGGGCAGGTAGGCTAATGTTCAGGTCATTGCAAAGTTTGCCCAGGCAATGGCCCGCTACAGGTAGATATGGGTCTATCAATGCATTGGCATGTTCAAGAAGAACAGCCCCATGGGGTCGCTATAGTGTGTATAATAGGCTTCTCTTCTCACTATTAGCACTAGCTCTAATATTCTTGTGCTAAACGTACTAGGCAAACAGGATCACTAGCAGTACCACAACGCCTCGTAGTTCACGACTTACCGTTGTTTCAGTTATAATGAAAATATTAAGAAACTTGAACAAGTTGGAGCAACGATCTTTTCCTAAGTGCTATGTAGTGTCTTTGGTAAGAAAGAATGAAATCTTCATTGTGGCTCCCATACTGCCATGGAATTATCTTAACCATAGGGTTAGTCAATATCAGGAAGTCAAAGCTCTTCAATTGTAATTGTTAATATCAATATATTGTTCTCTATAGATTCTATCCAGCATGTTAAAACAAGATAGAATGGCTTGTACTGGATGTGAGCCGGCTGTAGATGAGCTGTGCTCATCTAGGGTTCCTTTATTTCAAATACTTATCTCGCAAATCACGTCTTCGCTAATGGCACTCAAACAGTTGCCATTTCTTTTTTTTTTTCTCTATTCCGTCCCTCTCCGCTATATCTAACACTATCGGAAACTTTATTTTTCAACAACAGTTTGACCCTGGAAATGGAATCACTCTTATCGACTTTTTGCTAGATCTGTAATGAAACATAGAGATCTGAATGCTTCATCCTGCAAGTGTTGTTTTTGTTTTGTTTTGTTTTTCTTTAGTTTAATCAATATGAACATGTCACAAATTATAACATCAATATTAGAAGCAGTTTTTCAGAAACAGTATTGTTTTAAACATTAAGTCAATATTATTACCGGTATCAAAATGGATCTGTTGTTTACGAAGACAAAATTACAGACTTTGTAGCTTGCACTGACATAATTAGTTTATACTGATTGTGTGTGTGCCGTGAGTCTCTTGCTCTACATGCTATAGCGAATCTCAACGATTTCCCCCCCCCCCCCTCTCTCTCTCTCTCTCTCGGCCGTTGCATGTATATATTCGATAGGTAATGACAGATAATTACTTGATGCTTTCTGTCTTAATACAAGCGATGCCTGCATGGTTTCCTGTGCGCGCGTTTTCCACAACCTTCTGCATGCTGGTTTATACCCATCGATTGCTCATACATAATAACTTGGGTAGGCCTGCGGACTGTGAGCTTGGCACTCATGGTCTCGTGTGACAAACAGACATGGTACTGTGTGCAAAGGGATAGCGGTTGTGGAGGGTGGGGGGGGGGGAGGAGAGAGAGAGGGGGGGTTATTGCATGACTTTTAGCCATTATATGGAAAGTTTGGGTAAGATATTGCCATTCCATATTCTCACTCACAGTGACAACAATGACACGACAACTAGATACACATCAATAATAATACAATAACAAAACTGTATGCAGAGAGAGAGAGAGAGAGAGAGAGAGAGAGAGACAGAAGAGAGACAGAGAGACAGAAGAGAGACAGAGAGAGACAGAATACAGATAGAGAGAGAGAGAGAGAGAGCAACTGCCGGATGTTCTCAGGTCACAGTGTAGAAAATTTGCGTAGAATGTTTGCGAATCTCCACTCTTAGCCATATTAACAAACAACAGCAGCACCACCACCAACAACAACATCAACAACAACAGTCATTAATAATCTAGGTAACAATTACATCATAACCAAAGATCTGAGGAAATAAGAATGACATATGCATAATGAATACGCTCATGAATGAGTACATACCAATAAACACATTGAAGTTTCATTTTTACACTCTTTCTGTGTATTTTCTACTGGGTGGATGTTTTGAATAATTCTTTCTAAGTAATGGTTAGGTTGGTGCAGCGCAGAAAAAGTAATTGTGGAAAATAACATAGATGCGATAAATGAAATGTTTCTTTGAGAAATGGAACATTTATCAAAGTTTTCAAGGTAAAGGTATGGCTGTTTGTCGTGCAAACGCTCTTTGATCTCATGAGTATGTAAACCATCAATTGCTCTCAGCGTGGCTGTTTACGTTACAGTCAAAGTTCATGTTTGTCTATTTGTTTCATTGTCAGAAATCTAGCCACTGCAGCCAATAGCAAGCGTTTTAAATTTCTTAACCCGGGCACAGTGGTTCTGCTTCATACTCAGAAAAATCTTATTAGGAATATGGAATTTTGACTTCAACGATTGCCGGAGGGATCGTTTTTAACCCACTGCATACAGAGTTAAGCACTGGTATCGAATCTGTTACGTCAACGGATTCTGACATATCTGGGCGATGGATTCTTGATCCTTTTCGTCTCAGAGTTTTCTCGCATATTTTATTTGTGACATACCTTTGTATTTTCGAGCATAGCCCAGTTTCTATTATACAACACATATTTTCTTGCTCTTCACATCGTATGAAAGTTCTATATTCAGAACTGACGAGACGTAATTTTTAACTATTTGCATGACCATGGCCCACCACCATGACCACCTTACTATACACATATTTGAATTAGCGACGATCTGAGCATATAGTATTGCAGTTGTAGCTATCTGGTAAATGATACCTCATCATTATCATCATCATTTTATCCAGAAATATCTTCAGTTATGGAAATAGAGATTGCCTGTTTGTTTGTTTTTTTTGTGTTGGGGTTTAACGACACATCAGCACGATTACGGCTACATTGTGTCGAACACGGTAAGAAACGTTTACACGTCAAGAAGAAGAGAGGAAAGAAAGCGGGACAGAAGACAGGAGCAAGGAGAGAAAGAAGAGATGAATAGAGATTGCTCTTGGATTCCTGACTTTCGTAAATTAATACAGTTTTCTTTTTAAACAAATACATGTATCTTCGAGTATGTAGAAATATATCACAATGTAAATTTATATGGGCTACATTTTGAGTCCCCAGTTCTTTCTGTGTCAAGACAGGCACACTCATCACAGTGCTGTGATCATCATCATTTCATAGAAATAGCTAAAAATTTAAGACATTGGCTGTCAGTCGGTAACTAACTTAATATTGATCAAAAGAAACGATCGGTAATCTGGAGAACTGATATGTGAAAAACTGATGAAACTGGCCAGTTTTTTTTTTATCCCGTTGGTTCTTCTTCTGTGCAGCCATGACAATCATCATTATTAGTATATGTATCAGCTAAATCGATTTCCGTCAGTCTTCTGCATCCGAAGTGTGCAGCCAGAAACCGACGAGCATACACGGATAGCACGTCACAATGATGTGCTTGTGCTCGAAGACCGCCTTAACCGAGGCTTTTTCTGTGTAATCGCTCTGTCATTCCTGTGATCATCCAGCTCTCCAGCTTCGTGTCCATTATTTTCAACCCTGCACAGTTTCTTTTTTTCGTTCCATCTGCTTCTGTCACAACTGCGCTGACAATTTATCCCCCCCCCCCTCGCTCCCTCTCCCTCATCCCGACGTCGCTATTTCTTCTTTTTTCTCACACTGAAGAGTTAATCGTCCAAGATTCGGAGCAGCTGTGAAACAAAATGGTAAAGTTGTCCTGAAACAGAGTTTGATTTTCCATAACCTTAGTATGAGATCATCTGACAAAGAGCTGGGGCGGCCGGCACATGTTTGGCATTACTAAATTAATGAAATTAAAATTCAGTAAATTACATACGTAACTGTTCACTGAGGCGTTCAGATTAGTAAACATTATGCCAAACAAGGCTGCAAAAACAGTTCTGTTATATATACACAAAGTATAGAGCATGAAGTAAGTATATATCCAATTTTGTTTGTCTCTTTAAAAAAATTGGTTTTGGAAAACATCTTTCAAAATTGTTTTCTCTTCATGAGCTCCGTTTGAATTCCATGTACCGGTACCAGCTGCACACATGCACATTACCTCGCTCTTCTCTTCCATACCCATCCTTCCTTCCATTTCATCCGCGTGTCCTCTACATCATCTGACAAACAACAACAAGAACAAGAAGAGGAAGAAGAAGAAGAAGAAGAAGAAGAACAACAACAACAAACATCAACAAGAAGAAGATGAAAAATGCAGCTAATTGTAAAACAACAACAACAAAACGAAACAAAACAAAAATCCCCTCTCTCTCACACAACTGGTTCCCCCACAGCAACGATATTCCCTCCCCCCCACTCTTCCTACCCACTATCCACTTTTCCTCCCCTCCCATTCGTTTGTATCTTCATATGTAAAAAAAAAGAAAAAAAGTAATAATATTTAATAATAAAGAATAAAAAAAAAAAATAAAGAGAATGGAAATTACAGCGGGTTATTAAGTCCGAGGCAGTGGTAATCGTCTGTGCAATTCAAGCACCTCTTGGTGGTTTTATCGGCGTGACGTGCACAAAGCCGGGCATTCAGACAGGGAACAATCTGTGCTATTGATTAAACCAGGTGCATAATTGAGTCTGTGTAGGCCTCAAGCTGAGATCGCGCGTTCGAAATTCGAATCCTACGTCAGGAAAGGAAAGATTAATAGATTATTTTTTTGTTTCAGTTACTCAACAATCCCGTCATTTCTTTGTAGGAATGTCCGACTCGGAAAAGGGGAATGTATTTTGGAAGTTCCGTGTGTACATTATGCACATTACAAAACCCCTGGGCAGTTTTACAGACATTGAATTAAGGGTAGACGGAGACGCTGTTCCCGGGCAAAATTTCCAAAACCTTGTATTTTTACACCAAAATTACGTTTTACCAAAATTGGGCACCCATTCGAGGCCAAATTAGTCTGACTTTCTTAGGATTGAAGGGTTACATGATGCACAATGATAAATTAAAAAAAAAAAAAAAAAAGCTACGCGAGAAATATAATTAGTTCTTTAGATAATTTTTTTTTAGCTATTTGTGTTTTACTATCTACTTGTCTTTCAGAGAGTTAATAACTCCGGTTTATGTTTGAATTTTTGTCATCATCATCCTCTTCCTCTTCCCTCCTGCTCATCCTCCTCCTCATCATCATCGTCACCATCGTCATCATTTTATAGAAATGTCTTAAAATATAAGACGTTTGTCGGAAACTAGTCAAATACACCAGAAGAAGCAAATAACAGTGTATAGAACTTGAATATGGTAGAAATTGAATACGTTAATATCACTTCGCCAAATTTTCGAACCTCCTTGGTTCTTGGTCAGCGCAATAAAAAAATATATATATATAAAATATGTATAGGGTATTGCTGTATACGAAAGAAAATTTTAATTAAATGATTTGCTCATTGTGCATCATCACCATCATCACTATCATTTTCATTAGCATCACCGTCATCGTCATCAACATCACCATACTCCCTCTCGTCAAGACCTTAACGAAGAATAGGAGTAAAAAACATCACCGTTATCATCATAGACACCACATCGGTAACAACAATAACGGTAGTAGCAGCAGCAGCAGCAGCATCAACATCTACAATAAGTATGGTACTGAGGTAGAGACCTAAAAAAGGACACGAAAAAGAACAAGCACTTCAGCAGAAGCAAAGCAAAGCAGCAATAGCGACATTCACAATTATTTACAGCTTCAATTAACACTGTTAAGTATGCAAACATTTATTATCCCATTGGAGTTCTCTTTCACTTCAGTCACTTTGATCCCAAATTTAACTGTTAGTATTAGTGTGAAGATGTGTTTGACTGTGTCCATGTGTCAAATCTTGTACATACATGTACCTCTCCCTCTCTCTCGTCCTCTGTCTCTCACTTTGTGTATATATGTTTGCTTATGGGTATGTCCAGTTATTTGTTTGTGTGTACGTATGTCCACTTATTTATGTCTGAGTGCATCATGTGTGTCTATGTGTGTATTTGCGAATATGCGCGCGTGTACGGCGTCAGACTGAGTGAAGGTCTTTGTGTGAGAGAGGGGGAGAGAAAAAGGCTCAGGCCTCGGCGTTCATACTAGAATATGTGTAGGCTCAGGTGTTTTACGTTAAATTTTGAATGCCCATGCGGTGCCTGTTGAGTGATGCATGCGTCTTTGCTCAACGCAATATAGATAATATGAGAGGCCAGGTTGGTGTCAAAGTCTGTGGTCTAATCTTTACAGCATCTCAAGTTTCATTTTCTTTTTACCTTCCGTCTTTTTTTCTTTGTCATTGATTTGTTCATTCATGCATTCATTTTGTGGTGCTTTCCTTCCTTCCTTCTTTCTCTCCTACATTCATTCTTTTATTGATTCTGTCATTCATTCTTTCAGTCATTTTCACTCAACTGTATAGTCATTCATTCGTTCATTCATTCGTTCATTCATTCATTCATTCTTTCCTTTATTATTCATTCTCTCATTCGCTCGTGGAAAACATATGATTCATCAATTCACTCATTAAATTTCTCTGTTGCGTTCATTCTTTCCTTTCTTTCTTTCTTTCATTCATTTTGTTTTTGCGTACATTTCTTCCTTCCTTTCTTCTTCCCTCCCTCCCTCCTTCCCTCCCTCCCTCCCTTCCTTCCTTCCTTCTTTCCTTCCTTTATTGGTTTGTCCATTCATTATTTGATTTATCCACCCAATCGCCAATTCATTCATTCATTTACTGGTTTGCTCATTCATTCATTTATTCATTCCTTCATTCATGCAAAATATCATTCACCAGTTCATTCATCAGTTCATTCAATCATCTGTTTATACTTATATATTTATTTTTTTCATTCATCAGTCTGCTTTCTTTCTTTCTTTTGTTTTGTTTTCCTCTTTTCTGTTCTTCCTTTCTTTCTTTCTCTCATTCTTTTTTTCTTCTTTTCCGTTCTTTCTTCCTGCTCCACAGTTTTCATACTCTTCTTGGTTGCTTTAAAAGTTTTTCATAAACCTTCACATTTTTAAAATCTGTCATGCATCAATTAATTCTGATACTTGAGCCAAGTAGGCCTATGGAGTGCAGTTAAAAACCGTGGTTTTTGAGACCCTCTTGAAATAATGCGTTGCCAGCCGTGATGGTGAGTTCAAAGTTGAATACGTGAGTACGCGGGGGGTTGAAAATGTGGGTGAAAAAAAAAAAGGGAGGGGGGGGGGGGAGAACGCAATAGTCATGGGAAAGGGAAAGGAAGGAGGCGGGGGACGGTGATTATTATTTTTCTATTAACACTTTGTCACTGCATTCAGACGGTATCATCATCGTTGTGCCCAGCCCTGTTACTTCCCTTTGCCAGACACAGGAACAATCAGTGTAAAGAGGAAAGAAAATCACTTTTGCGCCCTTTACCTGAAACATACACCATGAAATATTCAACAATTTCCTGTCCATGAAAGAGATATTTCATTTTTTCATGATTGTCAAAGTGGAGTTCTTGAGAACTGCCGATCAAAGAGAACTATGGAGGAATATGATCACCGAGTATTTGAAAATTGTCAGAATTTGAAAGAATTATTGATTCAGTTATGATAAGTCAGGAATTGATGTTTCCTGGTCGACCAACGCAGGTGAGCAAGATTTTTCTTTCTTTTTTTCTCTCTTTAGAAAAAATGGACATCATATTATAGCATTATAGCTGTGTTTGGTATCTTATAGAGGCGGTGGCAGGGCCATCATAATATCAGTTTAAGTAGTCGCCATAGCAACAGTAACAAAAAACAGCGACAACATTATCAACAAGAACAATAACATCAACGTTACAATTACAGCACCACCAACATAACGTTAACAACATCAGCAACAACAACAACAACGACAATAGTAACAATAAGTATGCGGTAGCAACACGCTGAACAACAATAACAGCAATAACAAAGAAGCAAAAACAACAGTAACAACAGCAGTAGTAGCACAAACAACCACAACAACAACAACATGATGCAACCCATGGTGATAATGATATTGTGACGCTATGGATTTAATCGAATCTCATTCAGTAGCTCTATTTGTTACAGTTTGAAGGAACGACGACTCTGTAATCAACAAGTATTGTTTATGGCACAGGTTAATTGGCGATCATCGACTTCCCTTCCTCTTTTCCCATCCCTGTCCTTCCCCCCCCCCCCCCTCCCGCGCTCTCATTTCGACCCATATTGATATTTTCCACCCAAGATAACTTTGGTAAATAACATTACTAAGCCCTGAAAACATAGATCTCGTTTGCTTGAACAGATCGTTGTGAATTCAGTGATGCCACATGGACAGCTAAATCCAGATGTCTCAGTTTCAGTCTACATGAAGGCCTATTTCATGTGGAAACACTAGATTTATTCCATTCCTGTAAAATGTCAAAAGCAAACGAACAAGCAATACAAGTAACGTACATGCACAAAATAATACAAAACAAACAACTTCACCAGCAGTACAACAACAAGCAAATCATCACAATAGTCCTCAAGAAATCCAAATTGTAACCACTACTATGGTGAGCTAGCTATCTAGTAGTAGAGACATTTGTATTCTGAACAGTAAATGCTATTTTTTTAGATGCAACTGAATATGAATTGTAGTGCTATATATACTTACCAGAGGTGAGATGGATAATCTATTTGTCGTAGATGTGGCCAAACCGCTTTAGGGTCGCACTTTGCGGGATGTTTTCTCTTAAAAGCAGCGATTGCTTATGGCGGCGCGGAATAGTTGTTGCAAGACAGGCTTGTCGTGGTTTTACGCAAGTATAGAAATGCGCAACATCCTGGGCATATTTGCAGGCCTATGTGTACGTGAATATTTTATGTGTGAACATAATGGACCTCTTCATCAAACTTTTTCCTTGAAGAAAATTTTGCCACTGGGGACATGAAATTGGATTTTGCACAATAATTTTGCATTTCGGGTCTCTTTAAACACAAATCATTTATATTCCTTTCATCAACGCCACCTTTCTCTTTGTTCTTCTGACCATTGTCTTATTTATACCATTAATCTTACAACTGCTGGCCTCTGATAAATAGAAATTAGGAAGTGTAAAGAGCTCTTTGAATACTTTCGGTTTACTTAATGATAAGATAGGAATACAAGCAATTCTGTTTTCGAATATGCAAAGACTGACAGTGGGTCGAAAGTTCCCCTAAAAGTAGACAATGAAGACATATGGGTCAATGACTTGAAGGGTTAAACTACATAATATTTTATTCTCCATATATCAAGGGAAAAAATTAACTCATTTTTTCCTTCTTAACCCTATTTGTCTACTCTTCATACGTATATCAAAGGAGAATAATTTGGTTGACCAAAAAAAAAAAAAAGCTCACGAGACATGGCTTGCTGTTTTAAATCGCCCAAATTTCAGTCTGAATAAAACTCCAGGAGAGAAAAATCTGGATAGAAATCTGAATCTAGGTCAAGAAAATTTTCTATGAAAATTTGGATCGCCAGGCATTCAGTTTTAACCCCCTAGACTTCGTCAGACTTTTAAAGCAAAACGATACAATCTCAACTCAAGACTGAATTTCAGCAACATATTTAAAAGTGAAATGAGCTGTGAGAAATGCTAGTGTTTGTTCTCAACAGTCTGTAATTATTTACATACAGAAAATAAAATTAAAACAACATCCAGATTCAGTCCTCTGAAGCTTATCTTCATTTGTTTCAGTTATACCAAAGTGGGATGCAGAGGATTAATGAAATAGATTTTTCACATATTATTATCCAGATCATTGAAATGCGAATCTCAGCCCACTACTATCAAAGATGAACTGTTATTCTTACTGTTGTTTTTGTCGTCGTTATAATTATTTGCAGAGTTCGCTGTTGATTTTAGTCACTACATTAACATTTTTGTAACTTATATGTGTATGTGTGAGGGCAGAAGAGAGAAAAAAGAGAAAGGGAGAGAGAAAGAAAGTGAGGAAAGGATAAAATCTTCGTTGTGCATTCTGTAAACAGCTTACAGTATTTTCCAGATCGAATTTCCTCCATTTTATCATTATTCCATCTTATCTTGTTATGCTTTGAATTTTTTTTCCAATATTTTTTGATTAAATTATTTTGCTTTTCAATCCATGGAATATTGTCTTTATTTAAGATGAATTGTCATTTCTCTCCTTTTTTTTTTTAGTTTCAGTAATATCCAGAAGAGAAAGCAAGACAGGTGAGACTACTCCATCGCGATGACGTGGGCGCAGGTGGCAGCCTTGACCTTATTGCAGGGCATACAAGGCCGCCTGGAAAACCACCAGTTTTGTGACGTCATGATCTACGTGGATGACGTAGAGTTTCCCTGCCACCGCGTCATTTTGTGCGCCTACTCGGATTATTTCCAAGCCATGTTCACCAGTGGTATGCAAGAGGCTATCACTCAGAGCGTCAAACTCAACGACATCTCACATCAGGTAAACTAGATTTGACTTGACTAGGAGGGGGACGCAGTGACTCTGTGTTTTTTTTTTTTTTTTTTAGTTTTAGTTTTTGTAGGCCTTTCAGTCTGTCTAAACCAGACTATCTCGGCCATTTTCTTGGAAG
>JBCEWB010160622.1:0-25850 GCA_039654565.1 Peronia peronii
TTGGCAAAAACTTTGAACCTCAATATCTCAAAAGTATCAAAATGTCGCTTACGATAGTTCGTGATTTCAACGACGATATGTGCAAACTTTGGGACAGGCTATGAGAACAAGCAACATAGTATCCAATTATATACATAAAGTATAATTGTGCCAATAGACAAAAATCACATATAATTTTTCTTGGAAGTCATATTACCTGATATATAGCATTGTGAATTTTGTTTGATACCATGGCAGTGCCACTGGAAGGTAAAGATCCAGTTTTCTAAAACATTGAACAGAAAGTAATTAATTTTGTCCCAGCCAGTTCTTAAAAAGACTTTACATAATAGTTTTAATAACAAGGTGTTCATTTATGTGAGATTTTAAATAAAAAAAGACAAGATAGATAAGAAATAATAAAATGTAAAAGCAAACACCAAGTTTATGGGAATCTTTTCCAAAACGGTTTTATTTTTCAACTAAAGGTAGCTCATACTAAACAAAAACAAATTCATAATAGGCAGGCTAAGCACTCAATGTATGATTGGATGTTATGATGGGAGGGAAGGCAGAACTTACGGACAGGCTCATCATGGGGAGGAGCTTTTTTCTTCCTGGGCCGGATCAACTTCCACGATGGGACCACGACAGGCGGGGGTGGAGGCTCTAGGGGGCAGGAGCGGGTCTGGGTGATACACACTGGGTGTGGGTACATGTGGGACAGGCCATTCTGTCGCAGCTTCTCGCTGGCATCGGCCTGCCAAAGAAATAAGCTTCACATTGTAACAAGTTTCTGTTTTGACTGGAACGATCTTTTGTTCTCAGCAATATATTTTTTGTGTTTGCTTGGTAACCAATACGGACTCAGATACTCATACGTCCTGCTTTATGTTTCTGTCATGTAAAATACATCTGATTTATTTGTCAAGATATCCACTGAATGCTACATGTAACAAATGTTACAATTGGAAGGCAATACCTTCCAATAATGACAATATGTCATTCTTGAAAACAATCTTATTTTTAAATAAACAAGTCAAACATTAGTCTGCCAGAAATGACCTGATGAAATAAGAAACAGGCCTACTGATTCATATGATACAGGACTGATATCATGATACAAAAATAGAATCCAAGCTTTTATCAATAAAAAAAAAAGAGTTTTGTCAGACAATTTAAATTTTTCTCTCTCTTACAGGAATTTCTATGTTTGTGAGGGAACGGACAGCAACCATCAATGACAACATCTATAAATTTTACAGATGTAATGGGAAAATCCACACGATTATTTCATTATAATCTTGCAAATTTGCCCACTGATAAACATGACAATGTGTTGTCACATAATACTAGTGGTCCGTCCCTGCCAAGGCCAAATAAGACAAGACAACCTGACATGAGGATACATCGCTTGGACTGGCAGGGACAGACGAGAGTTGACAGGGAGTCTGATGCAGCAAAGAGACTGTATGATTGTACAGCCAGCATGAAGACCGGGGTTTTTGTTGTTTTTTTTTAACCAGAACAGTTACTTCCCTTTGCAAGTCACAAAGCCTGTTGAGTAAGCTATGTAAGGATAGAAAAAACAAAATCACTTTTGTGCTTTTTTGTTCCAGATTAACACTGTGATAAATTCTGGAAAATTTATTGTATAAGGAAAAATTTTGCTTTTTTTTTTTCCTTTTGTCTAACATTTCTGTTACTACCATTTTAAATCAAATAAAAGAAAGTGAGATTTCCTTCTCAACAAAGTTTGTTCAACAGATCTTGTGCTCAACAGGAAAGTAACTGGACAGGTAGAAAACAATCTCTGTTGACGACCTACCATTTCCCCGAGGACGGAGACCTTCACTGGATACTTGGGTGTGCTGCTGTATGTAGCAAACATCACAATTTCTGGCTTCTCCGGAATCACAAAGTCTTCAATGCTGGTCTTCTCCTCTGAAATAATAACACTGATATAGTCAACTTCAAATGAGAGGGAAAAAAAACAATTTTACCCCAAAACTGTCAGCAGAAACCGTTTTTGTATCACATCTGTGTCATGATATAAAAATTTCATGTTGAAGATATAACAACATATACTTCAAGATTCTTTCTTTGTGTTGACATTTAACGGCACATCAGTATGATTACAGCCATAATAGGCCTAGCACGATAGAATACGTGTATGAATTAAAAGGTATATCAAAGCATGTGTACAAATTGGATGATCAAAGACTTAAAGGAAATTTGTCAAAAAGATATGTGTAAACATACAGTTTGCCATGTGGTTCGCTGCAGGTTCATAACTGTAAACTTTCATGTTGATGTGAAAGATGTCTTAATAATATCATGTGGTATTTAAAAAAAAAAAAAGAATTCCATTTCAAACTACACTGACAGAGTTCTTGCAATTCTGACACATCTAGGGTTAAAATAAGAGCAGATTAACAAGTTTTACACTAAATGCTTCAATGCCTGAGAACCTTTACTCTAAATCTCAAAGATCACAACTGATTTGCTTCTATTTTTGATATTTCACAAAAAACAACAACATTATCAACTCACTTTAAAAATCAAAGCGTCATGATTTCATTATTTTTGTCTGCAATCTACATATTAATTTTTATATATGTATTTGTTTCTTCACCTTTTTTCATAATGTCTAATTTTATTCACATAATTGCCACAGTTGTTGAACACCATCTACTAACTTTAACATAATGTGTTCACCTTCCCAACTATCATAAATACTTGAATGAAACCAAAATAAATGAAGAATGAGGCAAACACGTATGGCAGCAGTACTGTCTTTTGGTCATAGCAGAACAATTAACTTATAACAAAATGTTAGGAAAAACTGCCAAGGGGGCAAATGATTGAGAGACAAGGTGAACAATGCAAACAAGTGTCCAGAATCAGGGAGAAAGGATTAATATAAAACCCAACATTAAAAATGCTTTCCTCTTTTCCTCAGAGAGGAATCTATCAATGAGCCATTTTTTCAGCTGGCTTTTTTTCTCAAGTTTTTTAATCTTAAAAAAGTAAGATTATCTCAGCTTTAAGTGCTGCCTGTTTGTTTATTTTTTTTGTTTTGTGAGAATTTTTGTTGGTAGAAATTTGGAATTTGGAAATTTTGCCCGGACAGCGGTAGTCTGGCTACCCTTTATCGATTATTAACTGCCACAGATTTCTTAATGTGCATAATGTACAAATGGAACCTCCAAAACATATTCATCTTTATTAAAAAAAGTTAGACATCAGGCTTTCCTACCCAAGAAGCCAGGGAACCAATGAGTCACTTAAAAAATGCAGGTTTCAGTCTTCGTATCCTTCCATCCCTCAATGGCAGGATCCCAAAACGGAATCCGATGTGTTCATCATAGAGGAGATACGAATTCAAACGGCGACCCCCTTCAGCTGGCTAACTCACTTCCCTTTCCCAAGCACAAGAGGTGTAACATAAGCATTGTAAACAAGGAAAAAATTGTTTGGAAAATATGAAGCAAAAAATTATGAAAAAAAAAAGAAAGGAATAGTCATGATGAGGAAAAAAAAAATTCCTAACATGATGAATTTTTCAATGATTTTTTTCTCATCATATGCTTCAAATAGCAAAAGAAAACATGATTTTTTTTTTTTCCCTTTTATTACAATGCTTATATTTTACTTGTTCTATGCATGAAAGAGAAGTAATTTGGCTGACAAAATGACTCATCTGACATTTTTTAAATGCTTTTTCCAGCATAATTGAAACTGACAATTCCAAGTTTTTACCATGGTGATTCCTTTCATCCTGTGGCTTGTGTTTTTTCTCATCTGACATAAAATATTGTCAAACAATTCTGTATGCCAGTGGTTCATGTACATATAACAGTAACAATTACAATTTCTGTCAATTTGATTCTACCCATGTGCAAATTGATAATGTCACACTCCTCGATGTGGATTAATGGAAAACTGTGAAACTATGTGAATGTAATTGTTACTGAAGACAACTATGGAAGTCCCACTGATCACGAAGTGACCCCTTCAGTAATCATAGGGCTGAACATATATGGAATAACAAGAGATCAACACTGAGGGTATCTATATAATCTGACTGGGATAGATGTTCCTACATCTAAGATGAGACTACAAACGTAACATAAGAGCTGATTACTAGAGACAGACAGAGAAAATGTTATTTCTATTCTTTTTTTTTGTGATCTTTTTCTGTCAAAAGTATTATTACAGAACAGAGGGATTATTATAGTACCTACTGTAATAAAGCACTACAAAATTAAATGCCAAATTTCATAAACAAGGTGACTATTTATTTAGGATGAATGTCGTTTTTCAAACTCTCATCCCAGACAAGCTTTTGCATTAGACAAATTAAAATCAACAAGAGGGAACAACAAAGTCAGTGGCAGAGTGTGTTGTTGCCACAATACAATCAGATCATACTGTCAGACACAGATAAGGGAGATACAACTACAGAGACAAAGGAGTACATGAAATACAATATATTATGTGCTGTATGGTACGGTAAACTGACTGGAGTTCTAGATACATAAGAAAACTGGTAGTGGGTGAGCAAGGCATTGGTGAATGGGAACACAGGATAGTCAGTGTGCACACAATTAATACACAGTGATCAGTGCAAACTTTGTAAACAGTTTACTTCTCTCTCTGAGTGGAGACACAACACAAACTTACAATGACAATGTGCATGAAAGGAACAATGATGACAGTATTTGATCAGTGTTACAATGCTGTCCTACATAGGAGAACAGGCCTGAGCAAACTGATGTTCAAATGTTCTACCAAAGTAAGATTTTATCTATGATATGCTGATTGTGAAGCACATTTTGTTCTAAATCTCATGGTCCAAAAAAATAGTGAATTTATGGATTGCACAGTCTCTTATGACACAAAGAAACTTAAATTGAGAATGTTTTTCTGCTTTAAAAAAAAACAGAGAGAGAGACAATTTTTGTCTTTTTCTCAACTGATAGAAGAAAACAGATCAAATTAAATGCTTTGGTCTGACAGTGACATGCAGTTGTAGAGAGACTAGTCAAATATTTTGAAGTTGCTCTCATACTTCAATGATTACTGAAGTATTGAATTCATTATTTAAATTCTGGATAATTTATCAATGGCAGACCTAAGGATACAAAAATCTGGCCAATCTGATAAAAAGGCATGCCAGGATGGTCTGATATTTCTCCACTACTGTGCAGAGGAATGATTAAAACAAAAAAATGGTTACTAGTATAACAAACAATCTGATGCTCCTTCATGACGCAGCTGGTGCAAATGATTTCCCATCACTTTGTGTTTTCTCTTTTACAGAACATATAGTGCAACAGGTTTCTCTTGATAATTTGAAATGTTTGCTTTCATTGGCTATTTCTTTACATATAAGTTCAATACTTATAAACAGATCAGACAATGGAACTTCAATATTCGCCCCCCCCCCCCAACCCCTCTCTCTCCCCACCCCCTTTTGCCATCCCCTCTTCTATGCTTATGACTGAAAATGAGTTGTTAGCAGAGTGTTTCGGGGGGGAGGGGATTTTTTCATGTATCATTCATGGATCTAAGCAGAAAGCTCTGTGTGTTTGTAAGTGTGTATGAGAGAGTATGGTTCACATGTCTGCATGTATATGTGAATGGGAGTTATAAGTAAGTACAAACAAGAATACAGAAGGAGCAGCTTGTGTGGAAGTCCAATGAAAATTATATTACACAAGTAAATAAAACACTTCAATTGAATATGAAACAACACAAGAAATACTAATGTGAGTACTGGAATTATTCAAGAGGGTGAGACCAACAGTGAGTACAAAATGACTGAGAAATGAGTACAGTGGTATGAGAGAGAGAACCATGCTGTCACACAGTCAAACCTTGCAGTTTGTCCTTTTCCTTCCCTTTGCCTACAGATATCAGAAACAATGACAAAGACACTCAGCTGTGGGTTCTTCCAGATCCCTTTTTACCATAACCACTTCAATTTAGCCATTAACGCCCATGGGAGATCATTGTGCCCAGCCTCATTACTTCCTTTTTGCCAAACAAAAGAGGTGTTGAGCAAGCAGTGTAAAAAGGGCAAATATTCCTATATTTCAGGTCATTCAAAAGACCCAGCACCAAAAAAAAGATAAAATTATAACAATAAGAGAAAAACATTCTCTTTATACCATATTTTTTTTTGAATTTTCATGAAATATTTTATATTTCCAGCAAAGGGGGCAAAGATGACTGTTTTTCTTTACTATACATATTCAAAATGTTTTGCCTGACAGAGGGAAGTAACAGCTGATCAAAATAATCTCCCATCATAATATCATTTAATCTATGATTTTTTATTTCTACATAATAAAACAGGTCTTTGAATCATGGACATTTCCATTTCCATATTAAACAACATTTACTTCATCACCAAGCTCCATTTTCTGTGCACAGTGACTTATTTAATCATTACTTCAGAAAAATCAATCTCTTTGCCAAATTAAGGACTATCCAATAAAGAAAGAAATGATTCATAAACAGTCCAAAATTTGTTAAAATGTATATTTCAACAAAAAAAATAGTCCCATTAGTTCACATTATGATATAGACATTTCAATGTGTTGTAAAGACTACGATTCAAAGGGGAATCATCTTCAAAGCAAATATTTTTGTAACAACGCAAGGAATAATACACTTTAGAAACATGAAATCATCAGTAATATCATTGCCAAAATCAGATTTTAAAGGTGAATAAAATGACGTCTGTTTCATTTTTAAGAAGGTCATAAGCATTTGTTGGAAGGAAATGATTTCAGATTACTTTGAAAGAACTATATGCTATAAATAGTGGACGTAAATTACTGTTCCAAAACATTTTATTAGCTTTTATTATGACAAATTGATGTGCTATGAGACTGATCTGGCATAAAAAATCAAACTTTATATCTTTCTTGCACAACTGCAGACTATAGAATTAGACATTTCTTTCAACCACCCAACAAAATTTGATGATGACAAGCATCTAGAGAATTCCAGATCCCGCAGAGATATACCCATCACCAGTGTATTTGAAATATTAACTTTGATCATTGTGCTGTGCGGGAAAAATGAAATCTGTGACAGAGAAGAGAACGTTAGTGACAGGGGAAAATTGTGAGAATATCACAGGAAGATTTCTGTCTTTGTCTGTCAAATGGTTTCACTCAGGGATTTGAGACGTTTCCTTATTTAGGATGAACCTGCTACTCTCCATATCAGAGTGATGATGAATAAGGCTAGTACTATTTGCTGAGTCACAGAACTGATGTCCTAATAAAATCAACCATCTATATTTATCAATTATTCTGTCATGAACAAACTGAGAACAGCTCAAAGAAAATCACAGCTTGCTTGTGCATATCATTTTACTACTTGCTATTGAGCCTGAAGATGGATCTAGTTCAAACTTCAAAATGACCAATCCGAAAACAAAAGGCACCTGGTACTGGTCCCCTGGCGCCAGTTTAAGGAGAGAAACCCCTCAAGATTGTCTCCCTCCCAGTGACATACAGATAATACTCACTTTTATCTTTTTCCTTGTCTCCCTTCTTGTCTTTCTTCTCCTCCTTCCCACCTTTATCTGCAGGAAATGACAGAATAAAAGCCAGTACAGAATTAGAACTTTGAGAAATAAAAAATGGCACAATTTTGCGATATGACCAACCAAAAATACAAAGTATATTTTTTCAATTAAATTTCCATCAAATCTGTCATCTTCAACCTACTGCAAATGACTAGGGACAGGAGGAAAACAATTTTTATTATTGCCCAGTCGGTGTGTCCTTAATAGGCTCTTGAAGTCATGAGAGTCCACAGTTCAGAGATTTCCAGTTGTGATTTATGTTTATAAAAGATTGTAAAATGGGGATGACCACTCAATTCTGAAGTAACTAATTTCTAATGCTACATGTGAAACTATTATATACATTTACCACTTACAGTCCATTGTTTTGTCAAAATAAAAAAAAATAAAAACTTCCGGACTTTCCTATGGCTCTGGCTGTGAAAATTGGCATCTGATACACTTTGTTCAAGTGGCTTATTTACAAGAATTCATGTTGACTACAGCTAACGTTTATGAATTTTTGTCTCTGACAAACTGAGTTAAATAACTGTAGGATTTCACTGATACAATCTGCACTCAGCCCAAACTGGATCTTCAGTGAAACCTGACTGTGTGACACCTTATTGGGGATTGGGGGGAAAAGGGGGGGGGGGGGTGAACTTTGACCTCACCTTTATCTTTGCCTTCCTTCTTGTCTTTGCCATCCTTTGCCTTGTCCTTTCCTTCCTTCACATCCTTGGGAGTGACCTCTTTCTCCAGCCTCTCCTCCTTGACAGCTCCCTCCTAAACATGGGACAACACACAAGCAAATCCCTGGGTTAACAACTGCCCCATAGAAAATTGGTGAGGGGAGGTTGAAAGGGGGAGGGGTGTTGAGTGGGGCAATAAAAATCATGCCATTGCAATCAGTAGCTCCTCTGTCTTACAATCTTTCTAACCTGGAAGTTTCCCTCTATGCAAAAACATTCTTGCCACACTTAACCTTGCTATAGATCGCTATAGATTTAATGGTCAGTGATGATGACCAGACTCCAAGAAATCATGGAGGAAGGAAGAAAATGAAAACGACAGAAAAAAAATGCTAGAGAGACAAGATAGTAGAGTGGACAACAAATGCCTCTTACAAAGACCCAGGCCCTGGTACATAACCATGAGGAACGGAAAACATAAGAGTACAAATCATCCAGAGGCCATTCAACAATGTCATCCACTGTTAAAGGGACAGTGAAAGGACACTGACTGAAAAGGATGAACATCAATGCTATCAACATCATCAGCTCATCAACATCAACATCAAGATTCTAAGAAATGTCATTTGTTGCCCTGACAAAGAGCACCAAAACTTGGCCAGTAACCTCTCCTAACTCTTTCCCTACTTCGAGCTGGATTTTCCGGCTCGGCCAGAGGTCACGGCTGGACTTTGAGCCGGAAATTTTCAGCTCGGTAAAATACACACACTCTGCCGATCCAGTATTTCAAAGTTTCAAATAGAAACAAGCGGGTTTACTTCTGGGTTATCAGAGAAGAGTGTCAGTTTTGAAAATGTGTTTGAATGAGGGAAATCTGTATAGTGAAAGTCCTTTTTTATTAGTTTTTTGTGGAGGTGAAGTTTATTTTCATTTGGCATGGAGCTAGGGCCTTTAGTGAATTGTTCGCATAAACCTGTTTGCCCTCGAAAAGCGCTAGATTTGTGTGAATAAGCATTTACAATCAATTCTATCGGACAGTGAAACGCAGTGTTAGTAGATCTAGATCTAGATCTTCGAACTGTAAGTTGAAAAACATTATGTAAAATTTATCGTTTCGGGCTGTTGTTGTTAAGTTTCTTGTCATTTTTCTTTTCTCTGACAGCACGAATACATTCATAACTATTTTATTCATCTTCTATGATTCCTCCCATTTTATTTGATACCAATTTTGAATGGTTTGTTTGCTTTGGGCTGCTGTAGGAATTGATTATGTAGTGAAAGTGTGGTCAGCAAATTGGGTCATGAAACTGAGCGTGTCTGGAGGTGACCTGCTATGGGAATTGGGTCAAGCAGGGAAAGAGTTAATTCAGTTTTCTAACTTACTGAATTCTACAGATTGTTGTTTGTTTCTTTTAATATACTGAGTTCGTTGACCGTAGACAATCCATCTTAAATTTTATGATGTTTATATAATATGATGATGATGATGATAGTGAAGTTGATGAAGACAGATTTTTCATCAAGGGAATGAATGCAGACCTACAGCTCATTTCTGAGAGTATAAACTAATCTGAGAGCAGGGGATGATTTTGAAGCTTTAATGTCTTCTGTCTCTGACGTACAAGATAACTTTGTCAGAGGATGTGCTCTCTTTCCATCCCTCTGTCTTTCCCTCATTGCAGCAGCTCTTCCCATACAGACAACCAACTTCTCTTATGTTCCAACTGCTAACCCAGCTTCCCTCACAGAATCCCTCACAATCTCTCAAAGACACCCAACAGTTCTGGCCAGCCCAGTAGGAAAATAATGCCTGGTGTTTGTATCAACAGTCATGAACACAACTGTCCAAGTCATTTTTGAGAAGTTTTGAGCTAACAACTTAACCCTGTGACATCTACTAAAACAAATAAGCAAAAGCTGGATGTTTTACCATTTGTTTCAAGGACACCTTGGACCCTGGCAAAATGAACCTGTTGAATTTTCTCACTCAAAACCACTCAGAAAGCAATGATATTATGGTCGTGACAATCTACTATGATGTCACTGACATAACAGAGAAAACCACTGAAAACACTGGTGGTGAGGAAGTATCTTGAAGGAAGCCACAGTGGAACACCATGTCTTCTCTATATCTGTGAAGGAATTAGATCTGATCCTCTCATCAGCACTGACTATGAACACTGGAGGAATAAGAAATCAGGTCAAACTCTTCTGCAAATTCTGTTCAACAGTAATACATAATCTTTGCACTCGTCCATCTATTTGAGAGGTTTGTTTGATGAGTCTCGCTCATTCCTACACAGAAACAATAGGATAAATATATCATCAGTGCTCTAGGAAAATGGCAAATCAAAATTTATGAGGTTTCAAGATTTTAAGAAAAACTTGATATTTACACAAATCATGTGACAAGTTGTGCTGAGATATAGGAGATCATTTTGACCAGCAGTATTACTTCCCTTTGTCAGACACACTAGATGTTGGGCAAGCAGTGTAAAAGAAGAAAAAATTACTTTATCACATCATTCGAAAGACTGATTACCAAAAAATTACAACATTAAGAAGAAAACATTTTCTCTATATCATAACTTTTTCAAAGTTATTCATGACGTATGTTTCAAGCAAAGAGTGCAGAAGTGATTTTTTTTTCATCTTTACTATGTTTATTTTGCTGGTTCAACACTTCTCGTGTCTGGCAAAGGGGAGTAATGGGGCTGGTCATAATCATCTCCCATTCTGTTAAATAAACAATTCTTCTGGTGCATTTCTTGGTTTACTGACATTATCCAGTAGCTCTCATTCTCAGGAACCCCTTGAGATGCCAGTTGTATTTTCACATTAAATCTGACTTGTGCTATTATCACAGAGCAATGATGGTGTCAAGGAGGTGGTAGCAAAAGAGTTAAAGCACTGGGATGAATTATAACTTACAGCATTGCCGCGACAAATCCGTACTGATATTTTACATTTTTCTTCCACTTACCGACTGAGTGGATTCCTTGCATGTGGCATCAGGCGGCTCGGGAAGTTTTTCCCACTCTTGCAGGGGCAGTTTCCATTCAGGCAGCCAAGTCTTCATCAGCTCCCACACCTCGTTCTTGTGGCTTTGTCTGGGAATACGGATAATCACAAAGTATTAGTTGTTGATGGAAAGTAGCTCACAATCTACTGTTCTATATGGCAATTTAGAGAAACAGAATAGCAACTTCATCAAGCTTAATTAGACTAATATCAATGTCTAAAAAATAGACAAAATACAATTCTATTTATGTGCAGCAATAGAAATGTCCAAGATGTATTTCTACAACATTCTGCTTGCCCTATGTATTCAGGCACAAATGTATTTCCATATTTCATAGATGTCCATCCAAACAGACATCATATAACAGTCACTTAGACAGAGATGTTGCAGCTTTTTCCATCACACTGAGATCTTTCCAGGCAGTGCCCAAATACAACACATCTCTTTTGTCACCATCTGATCAATCACTAATATATCAGTGTGGTAAATATTATTTTATTGAGTATATACTTTACTGTTCCGTTCCAAACTTTAATGTTTACTGTTGATCATTGAAAATCTGGAATAGCTCCATGAATGAAATCCTATTGTGCCATAGACGCTATCCAATTCAATTATGGGATGGGAAAAGCATAGATAAATTCATTCATGAAAGACCCTGCAACAGCAAAGAGGGGACAGCCAATCTAAGTTCTTGCCACAACTGCAGATGTACTGGCAGCTCCAACTGTCAACACAGACAAAGATGATCAACTTACTGCAAAGGGATGGCTTCTGGTATCCAACCTGTCAGACACTGCATAACACTCACATCACCAAACTCCTGGCTCGGATTGCCTCCAGCATAACTGGACAGAGTTCAGATGAAGAAATATTGTAAATCAATAAGACAGCAAATACACTCCAAAGAAAAGAAAAGAAATTTCTCCTGCCAACTGATGAGAGTATGAGAAGCCATTCAAACAATGCAATTAAAATTAGCACATTTTCATGAACTACATACAAAGTTATGCTTCATTCAGAAGAACAGGTAAATTTACATTTGTGAAAATATGTAAATTCATTGTCAATTCCTGGACATTTATACAAATTTAAACCAGGTCCATCTAGACAGGTACAAATAAAAATCTGGTTTGTGCTGACATATAATAAACTTAGTTCTTGTACACACATGAATCTAATTCATGGACATAAACACAAATTTCATTGATACTTGACTGATATAAAGACATTTAAATGCTCTTTTTGTTCAATAATAATCTATATACCTATATGTGGATCTCTGAAGATGACTGTACAGACATATATAAATTCCCATAACATGGACACAGACAATACTTTTCTTTTCACTCACTCAAGGGAGGCCACTTTAATGAGAGCTTTGGTCAGAAGCATTGGCCACAGTTCATGCTGCAGGGTCGTACATGGCAGAAGCATTCGTCCTTGGTCATCAAATGGAATGCTGTCATCTATGGTGATCTTCCGCCAACAGCCCTGCACAAACAAACAAAACATCCTATCAGATACACTATAAATATGATACACAATGTATAATACACAGCACTAATCGACTGAGTGACTGCACAAATCATGTCTCCTACAGCTGTTATAGTTCATGGAATTATATGCTAGCTAAAAGAAATGTTTTGAATGTAATCAATCTGAAAAAATTTAACATCATCACAATGATTGGTACAACATATATAATTTCAGCAGAATATTATCACGTTTGTTTTCCCAGTTATGAGCTGTGCTTCAAGTTGATGTAATTTGTCCAGGAACTGGCAGAACAAGCTGAACAAACAGTTGTTACACCTGCAGTATTTATGTGTGGGATACCCCATACAGTCAGATACTGACATGTCTTTGCACTAAATTAAATGCAGTATCAAAGATGGCTTTCTTCTGTTTCACATTGTGGTAAGCCAAAAGGTAAGCAATTGGACTGATCGAAGACCAATCCCTATTCACCACTCTTGAATATTATACCTGCACTGTGGGATGATTGTACTTTTCTATGACACACTTCCCGTAGCGTGTAAACATAGACTCATGTTCAAAACATGAAATGAATCATATTGCCAGGCCAGGTTTTCAGATTAGGTTGAGTCATTTTAAGAAACTGCAAGCTAAGTTTGGCACAATATAGTTAATGCTCTTCTAGCACTATAGAATTAATTAAACCCTTCATGACCCATTACATAATTCATTTCTGTTTTGACATATGCAAAATATGTATGGTTTGTGTTACACCAAACTTACAACATGCCAATAACTAACACAACCAATTTTTTCCCTCAAATTGTCTTGGATCCCTGGAACTGAAATACGGAGGAAACAAGACATGACGAAAAGCATGGTGATCTTGTGGTACAAAAGAGTTCACAAAAAAATCTGTTCTAGCCAGCCACTAACCATCCAGTACAGTCTGACCAAGTATTTCCCGTGGCTGTTGTACAGCGGCAGGTGGGGTCCTTTCCCAGCCTTGCAGAGAGAGTAGATGTGTTCCCAGGGCCGCCAGGAGTGGGTGGGGTCATCCCCAGGGATGATCTGCTCCGGCATGCCCTCTGGTGGGACAGCAACAGCTGACATTTCCCACAGGGCCATGATTTGGCTTATGCAGTAGCGCAAAAACTGCGGAGGTAGCAATGTAGAATGATCACCATGCCAACAGTTCATTTTTTAAATTCATTTTCCACTCAAAGTTCCCTGCCGACATACAAACTAAATAGTTCATAAAAATGAAGAGAGATAGATAAAAGGAAAAAAAAAATAAAACAGCTGTTTCTTTTTTTTTCTTCTTCCCTCTTACCTTCTTTTTTTTTCACTCAGTTTCTAGTTAATGCAAATTAAACTTAGATCGAGGTAACAAATCTATGACTACTCAACAATAAGTAATATTAATCTTTCAGTTAATTTTTGAACTAAATATCTCACAGATGCTCCACATAGCATATTATTTTTCTTTCTATCTCATTGTTTTGTATGATAACTTTTCAGTCTCATTTTTTTCACCTCATTTATGTAGCTTTCTTTTAAATTCCTGCTACCCAGATGGGTTCAGAACTAATCATCATCACAAATGCGAGATATTGTACTGAATCAATTTTATGTAAAACTTTGGAGTGAAAACTGCAACATTCACTGAGCAAGACTGCCACCACCAAGATGTACAGTCTAAATGACAGGGGAATAATTGACAGCCAACATGGCAGAGAAGTCTCACCTCACTCTCATGGAGATGTTCGTTGTTGGTGATCAGGTCAAATCCATGGGGCACATTATCCGTATCCACCACATGTGGGTTCTGGATGTTACACAGAAAAAGTTTACTCATCATCAAACTGACATGATCTAAACAGTCTGGATAAACTCTATTAGACACACTCATTACAGTACTAGAACAATTATGGATTATCAAATCAAGGAACAGTTATGGATTGTCAAATCAAAATACAGGCATCATATGAAATGTAAACTACAGACCATTCAAAAAATTAGTCACACAGGAGGTGCAGCACAAAAATCATTAAAAGATCTGTGACTGTGAAAGGCTGAAATTCACTTACAGACATATTTTTTTCTTTGTAAGATAGTGGAAATTTTAAATATTTTCAGTTCAATGCACATCAGGCTTGATCTCTGCCATGAACCTTAAACTTATCTGGGTTGAGCTGAGGTAATTGCATTCCTCAACTATCAGAGAATATTTTACATCAGAGAGTCATATATACTTTTCGATTCACTTTCATTTGACAACTACATATCAGTCATTCTAATGCGTTTCTCCATTTACGCATTCATGGCTTAGAGCCCTGCACAAGGTTTTCATAAGAAAAGAACGTATGTAGTCAGAAATACAGAAATATACGCTAATAAATTTTTAAAAGTTAAGAATATGAAATGTGTGCTTGCCTTGTCGTGGATGAAGTCTGTTGGTCGTTTCCAGGAGTCCACCCTCAGTGAGGGTGGCATTTCAATCTTGCCCTCAGGATCGTCAAAGTAATGCTGGCCTGGTTGCTGAATAACAGGATGACAGGACAGGATAGGACAGAAATTACTTCACAATCAATGTCACACAGACATGACTGCCATACTGCCTTGCCAAGCTGACATAAAACCTGACAGTATCATATCATGCATAATTTGTTCCTGACAACAAGCAAATATAAACAAAGTGTGATTATAATTCAAATTTGCAGAATGCTGACGTCACTGAATGTGCTGATGTTTTATTTTTTATTTTTGCACCTTTAAACATCAGATCTGAAAGTGACTACACATATATCATTCCAATGTGACAAATGCATTAAAGAAATAATTATTTAAAGGAAAAAAATCAACACTGACTGAATGGATGGCATAAAAGTGTAAAGAACTTACCACAGTAGGAGATTTGCCTTTCTTATCCTCCTTTTTGCCAGCATCCTGGACAACAAAGATAAAGAAAAACAAATAATTACAGATTATTTTTATCAAAATCTCTCATTGATTTGTAAGTTTTTCTGGGCTACTTCTATCTGGCAAAGTTTTCAACTCATCTGTGACTCACTGTTGTACTGAAAAGCACATACAGAGCCCACCTTGACCTTGGTAAAGCCAGTCACACATTGGACCACATTACCTATAACACTACCACTGATCTTCCTTCATATAGAAACCTCAGGTCTATGCCCCCCCCCCCCCTCATCCCATAAAAATGTTTATGTTGTAAGACCCACCAAGATTCCTTGCAGATGTCAATAAGAATTACAGATCAGTTTTGTCTGAAAATTCTCCCAGTACTGGAACAAACCTAAAGCTGCATCTTTGACACTGTTTAATGTATTTCTCCATACTGCTAAAACAGACCCTACTGGACCAGGGTTAATGACAGATGTTGAAAGTTTCAAGAACATCTGAAGGAACAGAATCAGACTCAATATATTGACCCTTGCAAATTGTCAGCAAAGAGATTTCTTCACAGAACAGTTGGATTTATACACTGCCACAGGATACAATCAGCCAACATCAATGATGTGCTTATTTCAGCTGCAAAGGCTTAAATTTGTCACAAACAACCATACTGATAGCTGATTGTCAGATTCCAAAATTCCAATCACATCCAGCCAGTGAACTGTAAAATGAATACATGTAATTACATCAATGTGTTGTTGTTTTTTTATGAGGAGAAATTGTCTAATCTGACACATTCACTGACTTGATAGGCTTACATCTCCATTTTTCTGTGCATGCAGACTGGTTGGATCATGTACCATTTAAAGACATGTTTTGCAGCAGTGACCATGTTCAACTTATCTTCATTTCTTTATGAAGTTTCCAAAAGCTTAACACAAAGATCAACAGTTTACAAATCAAGCAAACTAAATAGCCAGAAAGATGAATTGGCACAATGAACACAATTGAACCATATGAAATAAAAGCATAATGAAACTGACAGCACTAAATCAAAGCCAATTCCACTGATATAAGTCAAGTAAATGCATCAAAAATTCAACAAAAGCACTCACACACTCTGGATAATTTTCTTATCCCTATTTTTCATAGACAACAAAGCAGAGAAGCACTACAAAAATGTAGTAAATCCGTGTATATGAATGGTTAATTTATTGGGTCTATAGCCTAACACACTCTTCAATGCAGCCTTGAAATGGTCTTGACAGACGTCAGCATCCTCATTGGCTGCCATCAAGAATATGTGGGCTATGCCACATCAAATAAACTTTAAAAACTTTCACTCTTGATCTTGAGAATTCCCTATATATTTATTATTTTCTTATGAATATCAGTCTACCTGAACTAGAGTAATGAAACAAAAACTGCCTGCCTGTGCCAGACATCGTTCACATGTGAAAACATGGCAAAATCTGTCAGACAAATGTGGGCATTTGTCCCTTTAAGTGACCAATTAAGGCTTTGTATGAAAAGGAATGCTGGGTAGGACAGATCAGGAACATAGATCTATGCCAACTATGAGATGTGAACAGAAATACACACTAAGTTCTTCAGTCTCATTTCTCTGATTTTAAACTAAAATTCAAGGTTATAGAAGCCCCGAGTGCAGTAGTTTTCCATCCTGCAAACTTACCACATTAATTTTTAAAAAAAACAATCTGGCATCTGAATTTTTAATTTCTCACACACATATCCACATTTTCATGAAATCCAGAAAATACCAAGAAAATTCAAGTTGTAATACAAGTAACAATTTTGGTTAATAAAATTAACAAATGTAAAATGTTCATCTAGAGTAACAAAGATTAAACACAGATTTCAGAACTACATTCAAAACTGAACTGAGGGATAAAAATTTGAAGATTTCATAAAAGTGATAATTTCACCGGTAAAGTCTTCTTTTTTTGGGGCTCTTTTCCACCTGGAGCAGGGGACTGAGGTAGTGCCTGTGGGGATATGTCAATGAAGTTACAGTACTGAGGCAAAACCTTTTGAGATGTATTAATTTTTCTTTTCCCTTGGGATTTTTTCTACTATGAAAAGTTTTCAGCAAATTTATGTAACATAGTGAATTCACATTCTTGGTGACAGGTTAACTACCAGCAAACCTTACATTTCAACATTTTGTTACACGACAGTGACATCATATGTTGTACAAAATGCTATGATAAACAGTGTAGGACAAACTGTAAATGCAGCATGACCTTGACAGTGAGAGCTTGAATGTAAAACATCATACTCTGTACATAAGCAAAATCTGCACAAATTGCCATAATGAAAGACAAGGAGAGGTGGAAGAGAAATACTTCAGATGATCAGAGATAGCATCTTAGAATGTCATTATAAATTCAACTAAAGATAGAATGTCCATAGTCTTAATGTCTCCTTAAAATGTCTATCACAGCCCAGGGAACAAGTTAAATTTTGCACTGACAAAAACCAAATTGGGGGAACAATGTTGAACGTGTATTATTCTACAATTTTAATTTAACACATTTGTAAAATCACAGTGAACTTGCTTTACTTTGTTATTCAATATTTTGTTTTTTTATATGCCATTGTGCTTGAAGTCTTTTTGTATATGTGGGCAGTGATATGTAGTAATAATTTTGAGAAAACAATAACACAACAATAATATATGTAAATGTATAATGTAAACCAAAGCACTTTGAACACTAGAAATATGCTTAGACTTGTAATCCATTGCACTGCATGAATAGTTGCAATCAGTTTATCATAAACATAAACAAAAAAAAAAACATAAAGGAAATCAGCGAAAGAAAAATATTTATGTGTCACAAACACTCGACAGCGCGATGCAAAACATAACAGCGAGTGAAACTTACCGAAATCTGTAGTCAGTTAGCATTTTGGAAAGACAGGGGATATTACTTTAGATATTTGAGTGGTAATAAAAAAATATTTTTTAAAAAATGTTTCTCATTCAAATGAACGACTTTCACAAACTGAAAAAAGAAAAAAGCAGATAAAAAATACTCTTGTTATTGCCATATGATTTGATTAAAGTAAATCCGTAACTGTATTTCAAACAGGATATATTACAATCTGTACAAATCATATTAAAAGTATTAGACACGAGTATCAAAATTAAAGGCTAAGATGATTAAAATTTTATTCCATTCAGCCCTTTCCAAAGAGCAAGCAGTAATAATGATGACGGCTAAGTCACAATAAACACATCAATTTTTTTTTGGAGGGGGGGGAGGGGGGATGTTATGATTTTTAGTACCTTCAAAGACAAGCAAATGACAGAGTATAATAAGGTAATACGATGTAGATGTCATGTATTTTGCATTCTATTCCTCCAATTAAGCTGGGAAAAAAACTTGCAAGAGGCCATTAAATAAGTTGTGCATCAAGTTTTGCAATCCAAGAGAAGAAAAAGAGCGCTGGAGGACACTGGTTTAATTCGGCAATTCACCTGCCAACTGTGAATCAATGTAACTCAATATTAGCCTGTCAATATATAGGTACATAGTGTGAAACTGTGAGTTCATCTCCCTTTATATTGCCTGCAAAGAGGACCTTTAGCAAACATAGATCATTAACATGTTTTTTCCCTACATTCCCATTCTTCAGAATTTATAAATGTCTTGCGCCCAGGGCAAATGAGTCGGAAGTTGCACCGGGAGATTTCAAGTGAAGGCCTTTTTTAACTATTTTGCGACTGAGATACCAAAATGTTTTAGTTGTTTTCGACAAAACGAAAATTCATCCTTTTCTAACCTCAAAAAAAAAAAAATTGGTATCTGAGTTGGAAAAAAGTTAAAAACGGCCACAACTCACGATTGCCCAGAGAGCCTTCCAACTCATTTGCTCTGGGTGCAAGACAAATGTCACAGAACAAACTCAATATAGTGAAGTAACAAATACGTTGTTTATGAAATGAAATATGTAAAGATTAATAATTAATTAACATGTCATTTGTAAGGCAAACTGTTCAGGAACATGGCAGTGAAATATACGAATTGGAAAAAATATTCTGAAACAGAATTTAGAAACTTTTTTCAAATGTAAAATTTTCAAGGCAAATTTTGGTCAAGACTTATGACCAGCTTTTAAACCAATGGCTACCTTTACATCTCAATAAATATAAAGAAATCATTCTAAATATCTTATCCACATGACTGAATTTCATTGTCCTCTGCAAAGACAAATAAATGGAACTGGATATGTGTGGAATTATAGTGTGAATGCATTTTCAAATCTTAAGAGACCTAATATTAACTTGTCATTGGTCGATAATTGTGAAAGATTGTGTGTCAATTCTTTAGCTGTTTATAATTAGATGAGACACCCAAACATGTAATTAATGCTTGTGAATATATAGATAACTGAGTGCATAACTTATAGACACCGGTCATCATGCATAATCTAAATGTGCATTATGCAGCAACAAATCATCACTTACCCAGGGTGCCTGCAAGTTTGTCATATTATTTGAAAACCAATGAGAAACAGATTTAAATTTCAATATTTAAATCATCTCCCAAAAACAACATAAACTGATAAAATGAAGTTCTCAGGAGACTTTTGCTAAATAGAACTAAACAGTATGATGACAGGAATGTGTAAAACTGCATCAGGGGCAGCTGTTGATGACCTTTCTCGAGTGGAATCTTACAATTACTGCAGTAAACCTCATTTGGTACAAGTCTATCTGGAGTGGGTCATTCATTTTATCCTGATCAGTTATTTGGAGAGAGTTTTATTTTCGCTTATCTCTTCTTGAAAACAATCTATCTATGCTACAATGTATGGGATTTTATTGGGGATGCTGGTGTAAGTGGTAGCTCAGAGAAGATTAACTCTTTGACTACCTTTCGGCGATACATCGGTGCTGCGAACTGTCACTGTTAAACCTATCCCTGATCTATCGGTTCCTCCATTTCACTGTTTCACAAGACCCATCTAGAATTTAAACCCACTAATATAGTAAATCAAAAAGAAGGAACATTTCCAGAGATGAAACATTATGAAAAAAAAAAAAAGAACGCCAAATTCTTGTAGATTTATTGATTTTGAAGAAGTTTTTTGTGGTGAGTTAGTTTTTAGCAGTGAATTTCAGTTCTGTTTTTGGTCTCTGACTACTTGAACATGTTTGATGATAACTTTACATTGACAAGGAGTATTTTGAATCTGTAAATTGTCCCTGAATCAGAAATGGATACTGTACAAATGGAGCCTGATCAGAGTCATTTTAGAAGATGCTGTGGCTGAGCAAGTTGGGATGAATGGAAATCATTGCGCAAAAAAATAATTAGGCCTTTGTTTTCTGTCTTCGCACACCCTGTTCTCAACTTTCCTAAAGACTTTTATTTCATAAATTTCTGCTTGCCTTATAATCTGCATTCAGTGTCCTTTATTTTCATGTATAAAACTATATATAGTATATATAGTTTAAATTCATTATGACTTTGAAATAGAGAAAATAAAAATGACGCCCAGTTTCAGATAGGCGGTCATCTTGAAAATTTGGTCTAGACCTAAATATAATTGAGGTAGTCAAAAAGTAAACAAAAATGATACACTGAGGTCTCAGTTTTTACCAAGGCAGATCAATATGTAGTTACCCATATTTTTTGATATCCCATTAGATAATGAATGAGCTTATGATGTCTAGTGATCCAAAAGAAAACAATGGTGAGAAAACATCTGTAAAATTACATTCAGATAAGTTAAGAATAATGTTATTGATCTCCAAGAGGAAATTTTGATCAAACTTGAAATTTATAAAATAATGACATTATTGTGCAACATTCAGATGCGTACTCAAACTTCTGCACACCCACGTTTATACCTGGACAAAGACGTGGTGATATAAACAAAGAACACAGTGAGGAGAGCAATGAATTTTTGTATGACTGTGACAGGTACCTACCCATTTCTCAGCATTGACATCCACATCATTCCACTCTGGCCAAATGCTGAACTTTGGTCGCTTTGACTCCTGACCACCAGCGCTGGCTGCTAGAGAAGCAGCACTGTGAATGGTAATATTGTAACACATTATGCTGAAATCTATCTCATCTAATGTTTTTATTTTTTTTAACCTCAGGAAGAGTTCATTAATAAAGAGGAAAACGAGTTTGAATTTCACAATAACGAATGTCTTTCTTTTTCTTTTCTTCAAGGAGTTCATCTTCTGATTGCTACTGAAAATATATAAATATATTCACCTATGAAAAATAATTTGCCAACAAGCTCAAATGGGTGCTGTGGTTTACATATCTCTTGCCTAAATTCCAGTTGCTAATTAAAATTTAAATGGATACACCGACTCTCAGTTGGGATTATTTTTATGGTCTCCGGGATTCTCAGATACAACAATAATACTGTCTCTCATTTCTTGTAAGAATGTATTAGATCTAATCATTGCCATTTTGTGTGAATGTGCACCTGAAAAGTGATGATATAGAATGGTTTTTGAAATACTTATCATGTGGAGCAACAGGAGGATTGTGTATGCAGATCTAGACCTAATTTACTTTTTGATATAGACTGACTTGCTGGCAAATGTCTGGACAGATTAACTAAAGTGAGCTGTTGCTCTTGATACAATAGATCTATGTTTGTTTGCTGCAAAAGTTAGATGCAGTTTCTAGTTCAGAATTTTAACCACAGTAACATTCACAAACTAAACGACGTGTGTTGGAGATGGATGGTTGAATCGTTGGACAATGGATCTAGAATTCTTTGTTTGAACACTGACTGGTCCAAACATTTTGTGCTTAGGAATGATAATTTGCACTTATTTTCTGACTCAACTTAAGACTACAATGGGAAACTGACTATAGACAGCAAATGATATTATTAAATTTACAGCCTAGAAGGTCTAGAGTGCCTGACATGCAATTATCTTGCATGCTTTCCATGAAGCTGAGGACATACTGTGTGTCTCCATGGGGTCTGTCAGGGCAATAGTGGAATGTAAAGTGCCTAGGGCTTGTACATCTGCGCGGATAAACGCTATATAAATGCCTCTATTATTATTTTATTACGTCTACCTTAAAAATTCATACTATGGCCCACTTCAAAAAGACGACGGGATTCCTAGTAACATTTGTTTCTACTTTTGTTTACTCAGTCACTGTGGAAAAAGTGCCAGGCATGGACTTTTCATTGTCAGTTGGGGAAATTCAATGACAGAAAACATTTTTTTAACAACAAAACAGTTGATCAGAAACAAAACAAACCGTTTCGCTGTCTGGCCGGCCATTTTGTAACTAGGAAGCCAACCGTTGATAGGTGCTAAAACTTACTCTCTTGGTGTGGCTGAGGAAACCCGATTTGCTCCACCACCTTTCTTTGAGGCCTTTGAGGCCATTTAGTTGGCAGTATTTGACAACGAAACAAAGTTAACATGCATGAGAGGAAACTTGTTTTTCACTTCAGCTTCTTATTCGACTGGTCATCCGTTGCCATGCTAAGTCCAAACTTTCTTCCAGATAACGCATGCGCATCACGATGTAAACAAACGTGCATGTGCGCACAATGAACCTTTGATAAATGTGTCTTGATAAATTTTAATATTAACATTTGGCAATATTGTTTATTTGTCCAATTATTTTAACTGCCATAGACTAACATAACATAAAAAAATGTAGGTAACAAGCGTTCCAAATGGCGCCTCTCTCCTCCCGTTCCGTTCCCCGATATAAATACGAAACTAAGAGTACCTGCTCGGTTTGCTTAAAAGATTAACTACCACCCCGGAGTAAACGGCTCAATACGTCGGGCAGTACAGCTGAGCTTAGTGAATCGGTCTACCATGACGGATTAAGCTGTCCTTCACCAGTTAGTGTGATGTACTCGTGATAAAGATATTGACATTCTGACCTGGGGCACCACTTTTCTTCACATGAAACCGTGGTGCACTTTAGCCATCACATTACGTTCAGCTAATCCAATGTCCTTGAAAACCATAAATGAAATATACCGGTAGAAATATATTTCGTGATCGATTTTTTTTTAGATCGTTACTGGCGAAGTCTAAAAGTAGTTTTTATCGCTGGAAAATTTCTTAGAGTGACTTAAATTTAAAAAAGGCCTATTCTAAAGAGCATGTTTTGAAGTAAGACAGCTAATTTGTGCGTGGTGATTTAGAATGGGCCATTAATTTTCTGAAAGTACCACCTACCAACGTCAAACTTATTCCGGATAATCATGGCAATATGACAAAGAAGGATGGGTGGAGGAACAGCTGGTGGAGACAATAGAAAGGCGACAAATGCAACAGATACACAGTTAATGGGAAAACGATGGATAGATGGATAGCACAGTAAGGAAAAGGTAGCTATGAGGAGTGGGCGACAAGAACAACAAGGAGACGGAGAGAGAGGGATAGAAAGACAAAGAGAGGAAGGAATGGAATGGGAAGGGGGAGACAGACATAGTGACACAGAGGAGGAGACGAGAAAGATAGAACGTGTGTGACTGTGTATGTGTTTGTGAGCCTGTGTAAACATGTGGACTATATTATATACATGTATTATTAAAACATGAACTTAAAAAAAAAACGGCAATAACAAAAACATATAGACCTATGTCTAACACAGGGCCTAATGCAAACGGAATCCATGATCTGCAGCCATTAATCGTTTGACCGTCTCGACTAGAACACTACTAATTTTTTAAAAAATTCATTTCAATCGCAGAAGTAAGATAGTTTAAGCATAGGCACAACAATCAATAAGTGGGTACTTCGGCTGTCAACCATTGACCAAAAATAAAAATAATAATAAATGGAAATAACAATAATTATAATAAAATAATAACAAAACTTTTTAACAGAATGCAAAAAGAAAAAGATAATAGAATAATCATGGCAGTGAAGGAGTTAAATATAGCCTAATAATTAATTGAGAAGTGGCTTGAATAGCTCCAATGAAAAATTGATTGATTGATTGATGATTGATTGATTGATTGATTGATTGGCCGGCTGACTGGCTGGCTGGTTAGTTGATTGGTTAGTTGGTTGGTTGGTTATTTGATCAATTGGACTTTCATTTAACAGAGAACCAATAAACCAATCATTCTTTTATTCAATCAATCTATCAATCAATTATTCAATTTACCATCAATCAGTCAGCCAATCAATCAACCAAACAACCAATCATTTGACTGAAATTTCAGTACATCACAATACATAGTCTATCAGGCAATTACATTCACTTAATAATGATACAAATCAATCAATCAATCAATCAACCAATCTCTTAAGTAAATCATGATCTGAAACAGGACAACTTATCCATTCTTCAGTCTAGATCTATTGAGATTTAAATCGGAGAACTCCGAAATTAGACAACTCAAACCAACCACTTTTCAGTTGCGGTCCAGGAGATGCAGCTAGGAGATGATTAGATCTAAACAAAAGAAAATAATTAGTAAATAAAGCCGACGATAATGAAATAACTTAATATTAAAAAAATGTGCGATGAGACAGAATAAATCTTTACAAAAACGAATAAAAAGGGAGGAAAATTAAATTAAATTAACATGATTATAGAATACAATTACATAAAATAAAATAAAATAAAGTAAAATAAAATGAGATAAAACAAAATAAAAATTAAAGAAAACAAAAGAAATACTTTTTTTTTTAAATTGAGGCCATTACATTTTTTCTTTGAAAATTCATTCTGTCTTTCCCAGTTTGAGACTGCTTTGTTGTTTTGCGCAGATGAGGAAAGCAAGATTTTACATTAGTTCTTAATACATATTATCATTTAGCATCTACTGCCAGATGGAGTAAGAGAAAGCATCAACGTTCAGTCTTGTTTTCTTCGATACGGCAATACATATCCCTCTCCTTTTGAGCTCGTTTCAAAATTGTGTGTGTGTGTGTGTGTGAGTGTGTGTGTGTGTGTGGGGGGGTCTTTTGTCTGTTTTATTTTTTAATCACCTATTTATTTATTTTGTTTCATTATCTTTTTGCTCTGCTATTCCCTCATTTTTTGACCTTCATCTTTTTTCCTTTCAACAGGTCCAATCATCCTCACATCTCTGATGCACTTTCTGGGGGGGGGGGGGGGGGGGGGGGGGGGGGGGGGGGGGGGGGGGGGGGGGGGGGGGGGGGGGGGGGGGGGGG